>APFE030925600.1:140689-152802 GCA_000404065.3 Pinus taeda | reverse complement strand
TTTCAGGGTTGGAAAAATGACTAAGCTCTCCTATGGGCCCTTGTGGAAAGAAAACAACAAGTGGGAGATTGTTGGGTTGTGTTATATTCTTTCCACATAGTTAACAGGGGGTTTGAGGGGTACCCGTAACCCCACTTTATGGGATCCAGGGCAGCGCCCCGGAAAATTTTGGTTTTGGACCCTATGTTAGGTTGGGCGGACCCACCTATGGTTTTGTGCATGATTTTCCCACATGTTTTTTGGACGCGATGGTTTTCGGTCCATGGTATTGGATCGATGGTTTTTTGGTCCATGGTATTGGACGTGATGCTTTTTTGGTCCATGGTATTGGATGCTTCGGCATGTATAAATATGTATTGTAACATTGAAAGGAACATAATGAAAAATCAAGCTGGTAGTCTCGGTTTTGAGATCCAGTGGGAAATCTTTGTGTATATGTGTTTTATGTATTATGCTCTCGCATTTTTATTTTTCCTATGATTTAGAATTCGTATGCAGGTAATTTCTATACGGGGTTAAAACCTACAATATTAGACAGAGCCAATGCTATGTACAAGAAGTGCGATGATCAACATCGAGTGCCACACAAGTTCTAGGTGGGCGATAAAGTTTAGCTACATTTGCAGAAGGAGCGCCTTGTTGGACCCCACCGCAAGCTTCTCCCACTCTAATATGGGCCATACTCCATCACTAAGGCTATTGGTGACAATTCCTTCATTCTCAGCATCCCACCATTCCTTGGTCTGCACCCATTGTTCAGTGTAGATCGCCTTCGGCCATACTTTCCACCATTGTTGGACACATCTGACATTTCAGAACAACTCGATCCAATAGAGCTCAACCCGGACTGCATGGAACATGCCACAATTTATCAAATCATGGAAAATGAGATCAGGAACACTCACCAATAGAGGATGTAGCTATATTGAGTTGTCAAAGTAGGTCAACTCCTTCACCAGGGCAAGTGGTTCACTAGGGACCAGGTTCAACAGAAATTTCCTCACCTCATGGAGGATCTACACTTAATGGGGACCATTGCTTCCTAAGGGGGGAGGAATGATCTAGGTGGATATTGGTGGCCACCCGCCTATTCCACCTAGACCCCCTAACCAGTTTCATTTGTTTCCTTGTTCATTTCATCATTTATTATTTTTAGCATTTTTTTCAAGTTGTGAACTTTCAGAGTAGGTTTGACCCCCTAAACAACTTTTTTTGGGGGTCTGCGGTAGGCCCGTTACCCTTATTTAGAGACACCTTTCCAACAAGGTATCGTATGTGCCAAATAGAGATAATATTACCAAGTTAGGACCCAGAGAAGTTAACTACCCAACTAACCCCAATGAGGCCCACAAACTCTTGGTATTACATCTCCTGGGGTTAGGATTTTGGTTGTTTTGGGTTTTCTCATGTTTTCCAATAATAAATAGGCCCTTGAGCCTCATTGTAACACAGTTCAGAGGCATGTAGTTTCCACATCTCTTCTCAGAGATAAGATACCATCGCCCAAGCTATCTTATTTCCATTCTTTTTGTAAGCATAGTTCAATATTTTTTATTAATGAAATGAAGTGTTTTTCTACTGCATCTCTATGTTTATGATTATATATGTAAGTTGTTGCGTTCATGTTTAAGTTTGGATTAGTGGAGGGGGGGACATAGGAAGGAGAACATATTCTAAGGGTTGGGGTGGGGGGGGAATATGAGACAAAACATCCGGGTGGGGGTTGGGAGAAATATGAGAGAAAACATGGTGGGGGTGGAAGGAAATATGTGAGAAAACATATTTTGTTTTCTCTCATATTTCCCCCACCCCACCATGTTTTCTCTCATATTTCCCCAGTTTTCTTCCATATTCCCCCCATGTGAGGTTGGGGAAATATCAGAGAAAACATATTATGTTTCCGGGTGGGGATGAGGGAAATATCAGAGAAAACATGTTATGTTTCAAGGTAGGGATGGGGAAATATGAGAGAAAACATAATATGTTTTCTCTCATATTTCCCCACATTTGAGGTTGGGTGGTGGGGAACAATATCCAAGAAAACATATTATGTTTTTGTTAGTGTAGGAATGGGGGCGAGGGGAATATGAGAGAACATATGGGGTAAATCTCTCTCTCTCTCTCTCTCTCTCTCTCTCTCTCTCTATCTCTCTCTTATAATATATATATATATATATATATATATATATAGAATATATATATATATATTAATAATATATATATATATATATATATATATAGATATATATATATAAATATATATATATATATATATATATATATATATAATTTTAAATAAATTATAATTTAGTTAATTTTTATTTTTATTTTTATTTTAGCAATCAATAGATGTATCACGAAGTGAAATGATTCCTGTCGATATGTATCAACCATTTAATTATATGGATGCACTAGTATTATTTTTTTAATAAAATTACAAATATATTGTTTTTCCTAATAAAAAATAGTAATATGTATATCACATTAAATCAAAATTAAATAATAATAATTCATATTCATAACCATGATATTTTAGAACATATAATTAATAAGCATTTAAAAACTTAATATATAGAGAGAAATTCATTATTTAGGCTTTGTTAATGTGTTGTTAGGATTGATTGTTTTAATTAGTTTTTTAGATCATATTTTTAAGAAATTGGTCAAACTATTTAACTATATTGTATATTTATAAATGTAAGTGGATGTTGATCTGATGAATGCGGGAGAGAGCGGGTAGTCTTCAGTACAAACAACATTTCACTTGTGAGTTGCATCTCACCATTTTCAACATTTTGTCTTTCAATTATTTGTCTTGGTATCAGAGTTGCAAAGTTTTAGCTTTCTCCATCTCCTTTGTCTTATTAGGACAACAAGGCATCAAATTCCTTACAAAGGGATCAATTTTTGTGTTAGGATTGACTTTTTTAATTATTTTTTTAGATCCTATTTTTTAGGAATTTGTTCAAAATATTTAAATATATTGTATATTTATAAATGTAAGTGGATATTGGTTTAATGAATGTGGGAGAGAGTCGATAGTCTTCAGTGCAAACAACATTTCACTTGTGAGTTGCATCTCACCATTTTCAATATTTTGTCTTTCATTCATTTGTCTTGGTATCAAAGTTGCAATGTTTCAACTGTCTCCATCTCCTTTTTGTCTCAATAGGACAATAGGGAATCGACTTCCTTACAGAAGGATCAATTTTGTGTGTTTTTCTATGTTGATACCTGTGTGTGGGTGTTTTATTGTAGATCTAGGGACCACACTAGCTCCACAATATGACTGTGGTTGCTCTTCAACTGTGGGAGGTGTGTATCCATCAAGAGTGGTATTGGCATTGGAACAATAAGGATTCATGAGTGTGTTATGCATTGATTTGTATAGTGGATCACGTTTATTCTATGGAGTCTATGATCATAACTACTAATCTCATGACGAAAGGGAAACATGTTTGTGTAAATTATTGTGTGGAATTGTTGCTATTGAGTTGAATTTGTGTTGATTGTGGGTGTTGCATTCTTGTAACCAAGAAGGAGTTGTGTGTTGTGGTGTTGAGGCTAAGTGAAGGAAGCACAAACTTGTTGAAAGGAGGCATGGATTTGCTATAGCACAAGGTGGCATGGATCATAGCGTGGTGTGGCATTAGACTTTGAGGGTTGTGGGAAGCACATGAATCTTCTAATAAAAAAAGAAAATGTTGCCATCATTGACAAAAAAGTGTGGATGTTGTGAACGTTGTGGATGTTGAGTACTTGAGTTAGACGTTGTGAATGTTGAGCGCTAGATGTTGAGCACTAGATTTGGATGCTACGTTGGAGCTCGATTTGGTCATGGTATATTGGGTATGTGAATAAGGAGGAAACTTCAACAATATAAACTACATAAGGATCGATAAGATATTGGTTTGAGGAGTAGCACTTGTGTGGTTAAGCGGTTTAGATATCTATTTTTATTTGGATTTATTGGAGTATTTGCGATTTGTGATACAATGGAGTTTATGTAAGCAAAGTCATGAAGAAGCTCTATGGAGGATGTAGGCATGGGATAATCTGTAATATTTTTTTTACGTGTGTACATAACTTACAGTCTTTCCATCTTCTCTCCTACGTAAAATTGCAATATTGAATGTTGTTTCATTTTTGTCATAAGAAAGTAATTCATAGTCTCAAAAGTTGAGAGATAGTTTTTTTGTGAGGTATGCTTATGATGGCTAACCCTTTGGTAGGATCCTATTTAAATGAAGAAACCAAGTCAGATGGGGTAAATTATTTGAATTGAAATCTCAAGATTCAGACCTTGATTGAATGGTAAAATGTTTGGCCCACTGTATCTCCAGATGAAGCCTAAGTTGAAGCCCCTGCAAACTCAGTTCAGGATTAGGAGCTTCACGACACAAAGAAAAATTGTTTCTTAGAATGTTTGTGAGGAAAATGTTATTTCGTATATCAAATAATGCAAGATGTCCAAGGATACATGGGATACCCTTAAAGATTTGTATGAAACAACCAATACAACCCAAGTTTTATTCTTAAAAAGTAAATTGCTTACAATTAAATTGAAGAGAATGAAAGGTATTGGTGAAAATGTCTCAAGTATAGATTTGATAGTTATAACTTTGAATGTTATGTTAGAAGAATGTAAAATGTTTATTACAGTTCTTGCAACTCAATAAATAGCTCCTACATTTTACGAACTCACATGTATTCTTCTAGAAGAGGACGAATGAAGGAAAACTCTTAATTGCAGGTCTTAGAATTCATATTTGGCATTGTGGGAAAAAGGAAAACAACCTTCCATAGGAAAGCCATGGGAAAGAAATAAGATAGGAATCCATCATCTACAAACCCGCCATATGCAAGGTTGTATCAAGGTATGCACTACCAAAGGTTGATGTTAGAGTTAAATTTTATTATTGTGGCAAGCATGAACACTATTTTAGAGACTATGAAAAATAAGAATCATGAGCCCAAACATAGAAACAAAATGCATATTGGTCATTTTTATAATAGGGAATAAGTAATGAATGATGAGTTCAAAAATATCAGACTGTTTATTCATATGTTTCCTTGTCCACTGAAATAGATAACTCAAGTGCATGGTTTATTGATTCTCGTGCCTCCATTAATATGTATTGTAATAAGGATTGGTTTGAAAATTATCATGAAACAAATAATGGTGCTAATATATATCTTGTGGATGATCACTCATTAAATTAAAGGATATGGTAATGTATATGTAGCATTACCAAATGGTTGTGTTGAAAAAATTCAAAATGTCATGTAGTTTCCTTGTATAAAGAAAAGCATACTCTAAGTTTCTAAAATCGCAGATTAAGATTTGAAAGTAGAATTTATAAAGTCACGTTGTGTGGTAAAAGATATGTAGGATCATTACAATATTATTGCACTAGGAGTAATAGTTGGAGGCTTACACAAACTTGATGTGATGAGTAGGAGCCATTAAGCATTGGCATCTAAAAACATGACAATATAAGTTTTATGGAACCAAAGGTATGGCCATATTAATTATAATTATAAGGATTTGTTACTGGTTCAAAAACAATAAATGGTGGACTTTCATTGCTTAAAAATTAGCATACTGCATATGAAGGGTGTGCGGTAGGAAAGATACAAATAGAAGAATTCCCTACTCATACAAATAAAAGAAAAATATACATTCTTGAACTTGTACATATAGATGTGTGTGGCCCCATGTAGACAAGGTTACTTGGTGGAACATATTATTTCCTGATTTATATTGATAATAACACAAAGTATAGATAGGTTTATTTTATGAGAAATAAAAGTGATGTATTTGAATATTTTAAAGAATTTAAAAAATATGGTTGAGAAGAAAATAAGTAAATACATAAAGATCCTCCAATAAGATTAAGAGGGAGAACATACATAGGGTGCATTCATAAAGTATTGCAAAGCCAATGGGATTATGCAACAATATATCTCCACAAAAAAATGTAGTTAAGAAAAAAACAAAACCTTAGTTGAATGTGCATGGATCATAATAGAAGGTAAAATTATTAATAATGGTTTTTGAGAATGAGGTTGTTAGTATTGTTGTTTATATGAAAAATAGAAGTCCAACTAATAGTTTATACCATAAAATAAAAATAAAAAATTAAAAAATAAAAAATTAAAAATAAATATAAAAAAAAAAAAAAAATATATATATAATATATATATATATATATATATATAATATTTTCTTTATGGTTATAAACTATTAGTATGTCATTTAAAAATATTTGGAAGTAAAACATTTTCTTATGTTCCCAAAGAAGATAGGAAAAAACTTGATGCAAAAGCAATCAAGTGCATTTTTATTGGTTATTGTTCCAATCACAAATCATATAAGATGTTTTATCCTAGCACACATAAGTTTATGCAAGTGGAGATGTGTATTTTCATGAGCATACAGATTAATGCCATAAGGTGGATAGTTATGAAGCATGGCATATTCTTTATGACCATGATGAAAATGTCTAAGAAGCAGATTATAAACAAGAATAGAAAGAGGAGGAAAAATCCAGTGAAATGGGTACTGCAACTGGCCAAAGCACACCAAGATGAGGATAATATTTAACACAGAGTAGAAGAAGAGGTGGCAACAATGAACCACCAAGGAGATCATCACACCAAACTCACTGCCTATAAGGTATAAATATTATGCATTGATAATTGAAGTAATGAATGTTGAAGAATATTTTAAGTTTGAAGAAGCTAATGAGCATAAAGAGTGGAGAGGTACAATGAAGGAAGAGTATGAGTCTATACTAAAAAATGATACATTTGAATTAACAAAATTTCTTAAAAATAAAGTTCCTATAGAATCCAAATGGCTTTTCAAACCCAAATTCAAATTTAATGGTAGTATAGAAAAATATAAAGCTAGATTGGTTGAAAAAGGTTATTCAAAGAAACAAGAAATTTATTATGAATATTTTTTTTATTGGTAGATAAGATAAACAAAATTAGATTAATGATTGCATTAGCTACAAAAAATAATTGGAAATTACATCAGTTTGATATCAAGTTTGTTTTTATTACTATGGGGAATTAAAGGAAGAAGTGTATTTTGTTCAACCAGAAGGATTTATAAAGAAGTGTCAAGAACATCTTGTTTGTAAGTTAAATAAGGATTTATAAGGATTGAACATCTTGTTTGTAAGTTAAATAAGGATTTATAAGGATTAAAATAGGTGCCAAGATCTTGGTATGTGAAGATTGAATCTTTCTTCAATCAGAAAGATTTTATGAAATTAAGAGTGATCTATCTTATATATCAATTCATATCAAAAGGTGCATATTGCTTTTATTTCCTTGTATGAGGATATTATTGTAATAGGAAATGCATATAAACTGATTCAAGAAATTAAAATACACATATCATAGGTTTTTTAGGTGAAATACCTTGTTAAATTGCATTATTGCTTAGGTCTTGAAATATGGAGAGAAGTTGGCCAAACATTAATCACATAAAGCAAATATACAAAGGAGCTACTTAAAAGGTTGAATATGAAACAATGTGAGGTAAAGATTCTTGTTTGTATATTAAATAAAGATTTATATGGATTAAAACAAGTGTTGAGACTTAGGTATGTGAAGATTGAATCTTTCTTTCTTCAAAAATGTTGTATGAAAAGTAAGAGTGATTTTATCATGTATATCTAGTTAGATCAAAAGGGGCATATTATTTTGATTTCATTGTATGTTGAATACCTAATTATAATAGGTAATGAATGTATGATGAATGGAGTAAATAAAAGACATCTATCACAAGATTTTGAGATGAAATACCTTGTTGAATTCCATTATTCTTCGGTTTTGAAATATGGAGAGAAGCTAGTTAGACGTTAGTCATGAAAAACAAATTTATGAGGGAGGTAATTAAAAGGTTGAATATGAATCAACGTAAGGTGGTTTGAATTCTTTTAAACCAAAATTATACACTCTACAAAGGTGATGAGAAAAAAGAGGTGGATGGTACATTGTATTGTTATTTGGTGGGAACTATAAACTATATCGTTACAACTAGGTCGGATATAGCATATTCATTCAACATCCTTAGTTAATTGATGAACAAGCCTTATGAAATCCAATAGAAAGTAGTGAAGAGATTAATTTGATATCTAAAAGGGACTGCTAATTTTGTTATAAAAAAATGTTGATGAATTTGATGTTGTTTACATGTGTTTTTTATTCAGATTAGGCCAAAAATATTTATGATAGAAAATCAACTATAAGATATGCATTTAGCCTTCGATATGAGATTGTCTCATGGAGTAGAAAGAAATAACCAACTAATTTTTTTTTATCAACTAGCTGAGTATAAAACCTTGTGCATTGCTACTATGAGGCAATTTGGTTGAGGTTAAGTTTTGAAGATGTGGTAGAAAAACATAAAATACCAAGAGTATCAAATGTGATAAGAAAAGCTTCATCAAACTAGCCAACAATATTGTGTATGTGTATCATGCAAGGTCGAAGTACATTGAGACCTAACATCGTTTTGTATGGATAAAGATGGAGTCAAAAAGATGTAGTCAAAGGAGATTGATTTAATTTATTATAATATAAATGGAAATGTGATTGAAATATTTACAAAGCCTTTTGGAAAGACAAATTTTGAAATATTTACAAATCAGTTAAGTATTGCAAATAACACGATTGGTCTAGTTGTAATACAAATGTGATAAGAAAAGCTTCATCAAACTAACCAACAATATTGTGTATCATGCAAGGTCGAAGTACATTGAGACCTAACATCGTTTTGTATGGATAAAGATGTAGTCAAAGGAGATTGATTTAATTTATTATAATATAAATGGAAATGTGATTGAAATATTTACAAAGCCTTTTGGAAAGACAAATTTTGAAATATTTACAAATCAGTTAAGTATTGCAAATAACACGATTGGTCTAGTTGTAATACAAATGTGATAAGAAAAGCTTCATCAAACTAACCAACAATATTGTGTATCATGCAAGGTCGAAGTACATTGAGACCTAACATCGTTTTGTATGGATAAAAATGTAGTCAAAGGAGATTGATTTAATTTATTATAATATAAATCGAAATGTGATTGAAATATTTACAAAGCCTCTTGGAAAGACAAATTTTGAAATATTTACAAACCAATTAAGTATTGCAAAGAACACGATTGGTATAGTTGTAATACAAATGTGATAAGAAAAGATTCATCAAACTAGCCAACAATATTGTTTGAGACCTAACATCGTTTTGTATGGATAAATATGTATTCAAAGGAGATTTATCTATTTTATTATAATACAAATGGAAATGTGATTGAAATATTTACAAAGCCTCTTGGAAAGACAAATTTTGAAATATGTACAAATCAGTTAAGTATTGCAAAGAACACGATTGGTCTAGTTGTAATACAAATGAAAATATGGCTAACATCTTTACAAATCCTCTTAGAAAGATGAAGTTTGAAATATGTAGGGAAAATTAGGTGTTGTAGAGAACATATTTCTCCATTAAGGATGTGTGTTAGCAAAAAAATGGAGAAATTCTAAAGAATCATTATTTAAGTTTTATTAATATGTCGTTAGGATTGACTGCTTTAATTAGTATTTTAGATCTTATTTTAAGAACTTGTTCAAACTGCTGAACTATATTTTATTCTTATAATTACTTAAATTTTATTAATATGTCATTAGGGTTGTTGGTTTAATTAGTATTTTGGATCTTATTTTAAGAATTTGTTCAAGCTACTGAACTATATTGTATTCTTACAAATATGAGAAGATGTTGGTTTAATGAATGTGAGAGAGAGCGCAAACAATCTCTAGCGTGAGCATCATTGCCTCATTATTTTTAATACTTTGTTTTCCATCTCTAGTGTGAGCATCATTGCCTCATTATTTTTAATACTTTGTTTTCCATCTCTAGTGTGAGCATCATTGTCTCATCATTTTTAATACTTTGTTTTCCATTGTTTTGTCGATATATAACATAAATAGTAGTTATAAATTAAGATAAATTTATAATCATTTAATATTTATAATCATTAAAAAATTAATAATATTCATATCACATTAAAACAAATTTAAATAATAATAATTCATAATCATTAACTATGATATTTTTAGAATGTATAATTAATAAACATATGAAAATATAATAAATATAATTAATAAACATAATTACAAATAAGGAATATTTCTATATTTAGAAATGTGAAATATAAAATATTAAATAGTAGCTATAAATTAAGATCCAAATATAATGATTCATATTTGTAACAATTATATTTCAAATTTTTTATATAAAAATTTTATTAATAAGCATATAAAAATTTAATACTTACAATCAACTCTTTCTAAGCATGCTTTATATTTTTATATAAATAAAATAAATATTATATCGCATTAAAAATTAAATTATATATATATGAAAGAAAAATGTAAATTACATATAATGTATTGATATGTATTATCAATGTTTTAATAAAATTGAAAATAAGAATATTTCAATTAATGACCAAGTATTGGAAATTATGAGATGCAAGTGGGGGGAAGAGTGTGGCGCAGGGCAGAATGTTGTGCAAGTCCTCATAGATAATGCCTTAAACTATGTTATTTTTGAAAAAGATGTTAGAGTCCAAATAGATGACTATATTTTGGACCCCATGTGTTACATAATGCATAGACCTCATGCCTGAGGACATGGGGAAAGTGGAGTGGGTAGAGAACAATGTAGAGCATACCAAGTGTATAAAAAAATAAATCTACAACCACTCATGGGTATTTAGTCCAATGAGGAAAAACATCAGGAGCAAGAAACTTGTTAGGCTTGCCACCATAATATTTTCAATTCACTTTATCACATTGCAATCTCTCGCTTCCCAATAACAAAAATTGTAGAAATTTTTTTCCAGTGATGATTGGAAGGCATCTCGGTGGGCTTGCAGAGCAGATGGAAAATACTCCAAAAAGGAATTTTTTTATAACACTTTTTGGAAAAAAGTAGTATAGCTTGTGAAAATTGGTGAGCCCCTTGTTAAGGTGTTATGGTTGGTGGATGGGGAAAATTTTTCCATGGGCTAAATCTATGAGGCTATGCATCAAGAAAAGGAGAAGACACGAACAACATACAACTATAGAGTAGGTAAATATGGGCTTATTAGTGGGATCATTGATAATAAATGGAACAATCAACTTCAACATCCTATACATTCATCTAGGTATTTTCTGAACCCAAAGTATCATTATAAAGCTATGCTAGGGGAAGATCAGACTAGGGAGGTGAGAGATGGGTTGTGTGAGTGCTTGGAGCAGATGGTACTTGAAGAGTTGAAACAGTTGGAAATACATCAACAACCCACTACTTTCTTTAGGGCCACAGACACATTTTGTAAAAATGTGGCAAAGATTGCAAGAGATGTGGATCAACTAGGCAAGAATTCCAACAACAAAAAAATTCCTAAGTTCAATTGTTCAAAATTCAAGATGTAATTTGTAAATTGTTAAAGCTTACCATCTAAATTGTTGAGAAATGAACTAACTATAGTCTTTGTCTTTGAATCACATTGGTGGGACTCATTTGATAGCCATTATTCTCAATTGCAAAAGTTTGTAGTTAAGAGTTCTCAGCCAAAATTGCAGTTCTTCAAGTGTAAGCACAATTGGTTTGCTTTTGAATGGATTCACACAAAGAAGAGAAATCGTTTGGAACAAAAATGGTTATATTATCTTGTCTTCATGCAGTACAACCTTTGTCTAAGGTGCAACTAGTTGTTGAATAAAAGACATGATATAGATCATATTGTGTTGGATGATATTAATACAACTTCATAATGGATGGAGGAGACTCAACTATCTGAGTTTGATCTAGATTTTGATATCGATGCAATGAAGTTGGGGGGTGTTGATCTGGTAGTTGAACTAGGAGTTGAAGGAAGCAAACCACTAAGACCAAACATGGCACATTGTCAGGGAAGCAATAGTTGTGCAACCTTGCAAACTTGTGCTTCTGGTTATGCTAAGCCTAGTGTTGTTGCTCATGCTACTAGTAGTACTACTACTAAGGATAAGCTAGATGATGTTTATGTAGCTATTGTCAA
>APFE030925600.1:133189-135689 GCA_000404065.3 Pinus taeda | reverse complement strand
ACTGCAGCTTAGATTGTAGAGTCGTGAAAAGGATGAGCTGCAAAGGGTGAAACAATGGTGAAGATGACTTGACATTGCATAGCCCTGGAGAGGTTGGAGAGTAGGGATCATATCTTGCAGATGGTGATGATTGCTATTGTAGTGATAGAGTAGTACAAAAACCTCTTGAATGTGGTGGTGCTATGCATATTAAAAAAAAACAATTGTGGGGTTCAATGGGCTTGCAGGTCATGTAGTGGAAAGTGTAGTGTTTCCCAATGGAAATGGAAAAAAGTGACAACTTGGGGAGAACCAAATAAATACTTCAATCTGAATCCCATTGCCAAGAAGGCGAGGAGAGACTAATGTATCATATCTAGCCTCGACCAAAGACAGATAGGTTTAACAAATTATTATTAAGCAGAGACATGGGATAAAGGCCTCATAAACTAAAGAAAAAGTTAGAACCCTGGAAGGAAGGAAATATTTACATCTTTTTTCTATGGCGAGGGGAGGAGTTCATTAAAGAGGAACCTATGAGTGCATTTCATGAAAAAAATGATTATGCCCAGCAACAGGTGTAGAGAAACCTTTGCTTCCAAAGTCCAAAGTTGATAGATATGCCATGATGGCTGATGAAGCTAAAGATGAGTTTAAAGAATCTTAGGCTTCTGAAGGAACTTGAGTTGTTTAGTAGTAGCAACTTAAATTTCAAGGAAAATATCCTCTAGTGTATGTCCATGTGATTGTTTGAATTAGTGAGAAATATCCTTAAGGAAATAGAAATAATTATTATAATGGAGTTATAGTTCATAAATTACATGTATATAGGCATGTGGTTGTAAGACCTAGTTAGGTATACATACCCTTAGTACGTTACTAGTTTAAAAGTTTAGATGTAGACTTAGGTGATAAGGGGGACATGTCAAATTACTAGATACCTTGAATATAAGTTTTGAGGATGTAAACCTTAGAGGTGAGCAGTGCTAGCTCCCTTTTCCAGTTTGGACATATTTGGTCAAGGGGAACCCTAATTAAAGGTTTAAAGGGGGGTTATTAGGTAAACTTGATTCAATGAAAGTTGCTTGGTCAAAATGTGGTGGTTTAAGGCACATGGTTTTGATTGCTTGCGGTTTCATGTCTATGGATTGTTAGGTAATCTTGACTTGGTGAAAGTTTCTTGGTAAAAATGTGGAGGTTTAGGGAACATGGTTTCTTTTACTCTTGGTTTCATGTTTATGTATTGCATGTAATGAAGCCTTTAAAAGACTTGAGAAGACTTCTTTGTAATGGGCTTCACTTGTCAGTTTGGCTAGGTTTTTGGCAAAAGGACTAATATAATTTTGTTAGCTATTTTTACTTTGGATTGGGGTTTTGTGAATTACATATACATAGGTGTATGGTTGTAGTACATGGTTAGAAATGCAAACCTCTAGTAAGTTACTAGTAAAGTCTAGATGTAGACTTTGGTGATAAGAGGGATAGCGAAATTACTAGATGCCTTGAATATAAACTTTGAGGAGGGTAACCCTAGAGGTGAGCAGTGCTAGCTCTCCTTTTTGTTTTGGCTATATTTGGTCAAGGGAAACCCAAACTCAAGGTTTAAGGGAGGATTGTTAGATAAACTTGATTCAATGAAAGTTGCTTGGTCAAAAAGTGGTAGTTTACGGAACATGGTTTTTCTTGCTCATAGTTTCGCATCTATGGATTGCATGTAATAAAACCTTTCAAAGGCTTCACAGGAATTCATTGTATTGGGCCAAGGATGTGAGTAGTGAAGGCTCACTTGGTCAACTTGGCTATGATTTTGGCCAAGGGACTTTTTACCCACCACTTTGTGGGTGATATCCGTAGCTGAACATTTTTTTGCAATATGATGCTCAGTCGACAGCTAGTAACCCCTTGTAGCCACCACCTAGCTCATTGTGCCATTTTCTTCGCCACCTGAGCCAGCCATGTGGTCCCTCACCCATATTCCATGCTTGTATGTTTGAAGGTGGGCCTCCTGAATCTAAAGGTATGCCTTGTCATTTGCAAATTGAGTATTGTAGTTTTCTTATCATGGACACTTCTAAGCTTGGATTGTCTGAAGATGAGTTTGAAGAAGCTTAGGCTTGTGAAGGAGCTTGATTTTTTTAGTATTTGAAACAAAAAATTCAAGGAAAATATCTTCTAGTGTATGTCCATGTGATTGTTTGAATTACTGAGAAAAATATGTAAGGAAATAGAAATAATTATTATAATGGAGTTATGATTTGTAGATTACATGTATATAGGCATGTGGTTGTAAGACCTAGTTAGGTATACATACCCTTAGTAAGTTACTAGTTTAAAAGTAAAGATGTCGACTTTTAGGTGATAAGGGGGACATATCAAATTAATAGATACCTTGAATATAAGTTTTGAGGGTGTAAGCTGTTGGGTGTGGAGCCTGATTATCTTCTATATTCAAAAGTACCGCCACATTGGACCCCAGTTCAAAATCGGGGCGGCAACGCCGCCCGTAAAATATTCGCTGCAG
>APFE030925600.1:65872-133169 GCA_000404065.3 Pinus taeda | reverse complement strand
CACATTATTGAGATCGAAAAATTGCTCCATCTGTAATATCCATGTTGTGGGATCCTTGCCATCAAACTTCCTCATATTGATTTTTGGAATTTGGTGGGTCTTCGATCCAACATTAGAGTCTATGGAATCATCATTAACATTTATTTTGTTCTCATCATGAGTTTCCTTTACTACCCTTTCACCCTTAGTGACCCTTTCTTGTAGCAACTTATTCATATTTATCTTCAATTCTTCCATGTCTGTCTTCAAATCTATCTTCAAATCATCCATCTTAGATTCCACGTCATTCATCTTAGCTTCTACACCTTTCTTTAAACAATCCATCTTAGATTCTGTTCCTTTTTGTGCAAGTGACACTTGTTGCACTTGGTCTCGTAATTTTGATATATCATGTTGCATTTCTTCCTCTTCTTCATGAGTCATGCTAGAGCTTTCAGGTCGCCTACTAGGTGTTTCCATTTTCTTTCTTTGAGGCATCAATTACTGATAATAATGCTTCACTGTGCCCTTTGAATTCCTTCAAAATAATTTTTCAAACCAAGCTTAAGCAAACATTTAAAAAAATATACACACTGTTTTTCACTTTGTTGGAGCTCGATATTGCCTCTGATGTATCTCTGTAATTTTGGATCATCCAGTTCACAAATTGCAATCTCTGGTAGCCCTCTGTGTCCTCTTTCCAATGCCACCAATTTGACCCCAATTGGATTCTCCAATGAAGAGTTATGCCAAATCTACCACAGTGACCTGATTATAGACTAATTTAGTAGAGCGAACTTGTACGACGTGCCAAGTGTCTCTATTTTGACCTTTGGACCTAAAAAATATATACAAGAAACTATAGTCCGTCCTCTTTCTGTACCTTCTTACGAAATTTTAATCTGATGCTCAGAGATAAAGTTATGACGTTGTTCCCCAGGTCACCTATTTTGAATGTAATTCAGGATTCTGTAAAAGGACCAACTTCCTCAGTTCATATCTCTGAAAATATAGCGCGAAAAGCTCTGAAATTAGGACCTGAGATTTAGTGCGATGTCTTCTCAAATGGGTTTTGTTTTTAGCTTCTGAAACTTAATAGAAAAAACTTTGTAGCGAAAATTCCACAATGACCTGTTTGGAGCAGTGAAACCCTAGAATCCAAAGCTCTGATACCAAATTTTATGAAACCAACTCAAGAAAAGATAGAAAAGATAGATCAACGCCTTATAATTCAGCCTGTTTGAGGGGGAAACCTCCTTTAAATTACATAAATTAACAATTCTTGGATGATTCAAATGATAAAACCTCCTTTCTATATATAGGAGTCTAAGGAGTCACAATATAACCCAACCGACCTAACAATAATAATATAAAGCCACAAAAATAACAATAGAGGGATTCTATGGGGCACAGTAATAACAATATGGGGACAATAGGGGCACAACAATATTAATAAGGGGTACAACTACAATAGTAATGGGGTAATAACTAGTATTATAGGGACCCAACAGATTGCGATCGACACTTTTTCAAAGGTCCGTGAGGTAAGTACTTGAAGTCTTGAAAAACTTGGATTAAGATGTTGTCATGCGAAAAATAGGTTATGCAGCTACCTTGATGTTCGGAGCTGCTCAAAGTGGAAAGACTTACAGAAATGAAGAAAGAAAGGGTCTTGAATATAGCCCATTAATTTCACCTCCTTTGAGTGATCAAGAGCAAGTAGCGCAGGCTTCTCCGTGAAGTGCAGTTTAGTTGATAAAGTGACGGTTCCCATGACTACCACCCCCACCCACACTGTTGGGTGTGGAGCCTGATTATCTTCTATATTCAAAAGTACCGCCACATTGGACCCCAGTTCAAAATGGGGGCGGCAACGGCTGCGCCCGTAAAATATTCGCTGCAGGGGGGGTCCAGGGGGGAGCGGCTGCGACCTTTGGGAGCCCCCCCCTGGCGGGGGGTTTCGGGGGCAGCGCCCCCGAAGCTAAAAACAGCTGTAAAATTGCCTTGTAAAAGTATAGTAATTTCTAGTCAATCTGGGCCGTCCATTAGGTGGATGATCTGACGGTAGAACTTATGTTTAGTTTAGGGTTTTTTGCCCTAGAAGGCAACCCCTCTCTTTGTATGAGGGTATTGTATTTGAGGCTGTGAGATAGATGTGTATTCAGTGTGAGTGAGAAACAGAGAGGTGAGACTGTGAGAGAAGACAGAGGATATTACAGCGGATTTGCTGTAGGTTGTGTCTCTTCATTTTGCTGGATAATAGAAAGGAAGGACTGGCTATTCGGGGTGGACGTAGCCCAAACTGGGTGAACCAAGTATATTTGTGTCTCTCTTGTTTTGTGCGTTTTCTGTGTTTATATTTCTGCATTATTTCATGTGTTCCATTGCTCCGTAATATATAATTTTCTAACATAAGCCTTAGAGGTGAGCAGTGCTAGCTCCTTTTGGACATATTTGGTCAAGGGGAACCCTAATTCAAGGTTTAAAGGGGGATTATTAGGTAAACTTGATTTAGTGAAAGTTGTTTGGTTAAAATGTGGTGGTTTAGGGCACATGGTTTTGCTTGCTTGTGGTTTCATGTCTATGGATTGTTTGGTAAAGATGAAAGTTTCTTGGTAAAAATGTGGTGGTTTAGGGAACATAATTTCTTTTGCTCTTGGTTTCATGTTTATGGATTGCATTTAATGAAGCCTTTAAAAGACTTGAGAAGACTTCTTTGTAATGGGCTTCACTTTTGAGTTTGGCTAGGTTTTTGGCTAAGGGACTAATATAATTTTATTAGCTATTTTTACTTTGGATTGGGGTTTTGTAAATTACATATACATAGGTGTATGGTTGTAATACCTGGGTAGGAATGAAGACCTCTAGTAAGTTACTAGTAAAGTCTAGATGTAGACTTTGGTGATAAGAGGGATAACGAAATTACTATATGCCTTGAATATAAACTTTGAGGAGGGTAACCCTAGAGGTGAGCAGTGCTAGCTCTCTTTTTTGGTTTGGCTGTATTTGGTCAAGGGAAACCTAAACTCAAGGTTTAAGGGAGGATTTTTAGGTAAACTTGATTCAATCAAAGTTGCTTGGTCAAAAAGTGGTATTTATGGAACATGGTTTTTATTGCTTATAGTTTCATGTCTATGGATTACATGTAATAAAACCTTTCAAAGGCTTCACGGGAATTCATTGTATTGGTCTAGGGATGTGAACAGTGAAGGCTCACTTGCTCAACTCGGCTAGGATTTTTGCCAAGGGACTTGTTACCCACCACTTTGTGGGTGATATCCCTAGGAGAACATTTTTCTGCAAGATGGTCCTCAACCAACAGCCAACAACCCGTTGCAACCACTAGCTATCTCCATTTTCCATCTTCTGCACCGCCTAAGCTAGCCATGTGATACCTCGCCCATCTTCCATGCTCGTATGTTTGAATGTGGGGCTCCCGATTCTAGAGGTATGGCTTATCATTTGGAAATTGAGTATTGTAGTTTTCTTATCATGGAATATCCAAAGATGAGTTTAAAGAAGCTTAGGCTTGTGAAGTAACTTGAGTCATTTAGTAGTAGAAACAAAAATTTCAAAAAAAATATCTTCTAGTGTATGTCCATGTGATTGTTTGAATTAGTGAGAAAAATCCTTAAGGAAATATCAATAATTATAACAATGGAGTTATAATTTGTAAATTACATGTATATAGGCATGTGGTTGTAAGACCTAGTTAGGTATACATACCCTCAATATGTTACTAGTTTAAAAGTATATATGTAGACATAGGTGATAAGGGGGACATGTCAAATTACTAGATACCTTGAATATAAGTTTTGAGGATGTAAACCATAGAGGTGAGCAGTGCTAGCTCTGTTTGTCAGGTTAGACGTATTTGGTCAAGTGCAACCCTAATTCAAGGTTTAAAGGGGGGTTGTTAGGTAAATTTGATTAAGTGAAATTTGCTTGGTAAAAATATGGTGGCTTAGGTCACATGGTTTTTATTGCTTGTGGTTCCATATTTATGGATTGTTAGGTAAACTTGACTTGGTGAAAATTTCTTGGTAAAAATGTGGTGGTTTAAGGAAAATGATTTCTTTTTCTCTTGATTTCATGGTTATGGATTGCATGTAATGAAGCCTTTAAAGACTTGAGAATACTTCTTTGCAATGGGCTTCACTTGTCAGTTTGGCTAGGTTTTCAGTCAAGGGACTAATATAATTTTATTAGCTATTTTTACTTTGGATTGGGGTTTTGTAAATTACATATACATAGTTGTGTGGTTGTAATATATGGTTAGGAATGTAGACCTCTAGCAAGTTACTAGTAAAGTCTATATGTAGACTTTGGTGATAATATGGATAGTGAAATTACTATATACCTTGAATATAAACTTTGATAAGGGTAATCCCTAGAGGTGAGTGGTTCTAGCTCTCTTTTTTGGTTTGGTTGTATTTGGTCAAGGGAAACCCAAACTCAATTTTTAAGGGAGGATTGTTAGGTAAACTTGATTCAATGGAAGTTTCTTGGTCAAAAAGTGGTAGTTTAGGGAACATGGTTTTTCTTTCTCATAGTTTTATGTCTATGGATTGCATGTAATAAAACCTGTCAAAGGCTTCAAAGAATTCATTGCATTGGGTCAGATATGTGAGTTGAAGGCTCACTTGGTCAACTTGGCTAGGATTTTTGCTAAGGGACTTGTTACTTACCACTTTATGGGTGATATCCCTAGGAGAATTTTTTTTTGAAAGATGGTCGTCAACTAAAAAACAACAACCCCTTGTAGCTACCAGCTAGCTCATTGTACCATCTTCTCTGCCACCTCATCCAACCATGTGGTCCCTCTCCCATCTTCCATGCTCATATGCTTGAAGGTGGGCCTCCTGAATCTAAAGGCATGCCTTGTCATTTGGAAATTGAGTATTGTATTTTGATTATCATGGACACTTTTGGGCATGGATTAATGGGAGGATTCAGTGGAAATAATGGGATAGGTTTGTGCTTCTGTACCCTAGACCCCTTTTAGGAATTAACCTTGGATTCTAGTCTCATGAGATCTATTTTATTGACCATTTGGTTCCAGGGATGTTGTTTCATGGGAAACTCTAATTTTGGTTGTGTGGTCCTGCTCCCTTATTCGCCTATATTACCCTCTTTCCATCCATTATTTCCACATCCATCATTTTTCCACCTGGGTCCACATCCCTCCATTAGGTCCACATAGAGTTAGCTTGCCACTTCCCCTTTCCCACACCTTGGGTTATGGCCTGGAGTGAAGACTCAAGATTGATGAAGCTGAAAAGAATGTGAAAAGCATATATGGACACATTCAACAAGAAAAGTACCACAAAATGCAAAATGTGGTAAGGACAAAAACGTTTTAGCACGTGAAAAAAATACAATACATGAGCTCTACCGTATCATCATGGCCATCACCCTGGTTCCTACAGTTTCTATGATCCTTCTTCATCATATAGGAACCCATGATTGTCCCAAATGTTGGTGGGTGATGAACTGTTCCACCTTAAAAGGGGGATTCCACTAATATATCTTACACATCATGGTCTAACCCCTTGAGGCCTAAGTAGTCAATCAAAGAAAATCATAAAAAAGGCAAAAGGCATAAAAGAAGGTTGGAAAAATGAAGGTCGGGGCACCTCATGTAACATGATTTCTCCCTCCTATACATTATAAACCCAAATGTGGGATTCCCTCTTATTATTTATCCTCATACCCTGACATGTGACCCAGGGCTACCTTTTTTTATCAGATACTTCATTCACCATGTTTGCCACATGCCACCACATTTTGAAGGATGTACCTTGAATATTATCCCCTTTAAAAGTAGAAACTACCTAATAGGGTATTTGGTTAACCCCATTTGGAGTTTAGGAGACATTGGCACATCCCAAATCCCATTATGGAAGGGGAGGCCATTATGAAGTCCCCACCTATGGCCCATGACTAGGTGAGCTCATTTAATTGATTTATCTAATGACTTGTTGTACTGGAAGGATAGGGGACACATTGGATCTTATGCAGGATTGCAGATGGTTTAAATTTAGGGTTTGGTATCCCTATATGGGGTCCTAATCCTCTAGAGGGATACATTGGGACATGTAGGGTGAGTGTTAAGAGCCATCGGCCTCCACAACAATAGATTTCACTCCATGGATCCCCACAACCATTCAGAGATTGCTCATGGTTCACTTATTGGAAGAGGAGGATGCACCCAATCCATCATGTCAAGCTGACCCCAGATCTACACCATACTCTTGGAAGATGATCCAAGATTTTCACGATGATGTGGAATCACCTACACCATCATCCTAGCCCTTGTAGATGATATACATCATCTTCGATTTGTTTGGAGACCCATGATGACAATTGTGTGCCCCCACATGTCATTTGGAGCACCGTGGGTTATTACAAGTGGCCAACTCCTTTTCCACAACTTGTGAGGGTCCTATTCTTCATTGTGGCCCCCATCGACCCCATTAGGACTCTTAGAGGGTCCTACGACATGCATAGATTTTTATTGGCCTCTTGAGAGAATTACTTTTCCATTTATGGGCTAGTTTGGTGGGCTTGTCACCAAAAGTTGTATTATTAGAGCATTATTTTATTTTTGGGGTTTATGTAGGCCAAAGAAGCTAAATAAAAAAATGAGTTCAATTCTCATCATCACTTTGGTTTGGATCACTTATCTTTCTTGAGATTTTCGCAAATTTTTTAAGGATGAGTTGGAGATTTATGGATGAGTTTTGATGTATGGATATTGGTCAATCTTCTCTTGGATCTTCTTTATTGTCAATTGTGAATGGATGGATATACTATATTACATGTAAGTATGTGATTTTGATATTATTATTTGTAACTTTGGTCATATATGTTGGATTGGGATTTTTGTTGTTCAAGGGAATTAATTAATGCATGCATTTATTGTTTAATATTGTAGAATTTAAGGATGAGTTGGAGATTTATGGATGAGTTTTGATGTATGGATATTGGTAAATCTTCTCTTGGATCTTCTTTATTTTCAATTGTGAATGGTTGGATATACTATATTACATGTAAGTATGTGATTTTGATATTATTATTTTTAACTTTGGTCATATATGTTGGATTGGGATTTTTGTTGTTCAAGGGAATTAATTAATGCATGCATTTACTGCTTAATATTGTAGAATTTGTCTCTATTATAGCATTTCCTTCATTGTATGGGCCATGTAATAGGAGAGAAATCTCCTAGAGGTAAAATTTTACCTTGACAAGCCATTTCTCTTGCACATCCAACTCTGAAAGATGCAAGGTTTCTTCTTCTTGACCCAGAAGGAAAACATAGTGATCTTGAGGCCTCCTTGACTAGGAACCAAGAAATCCTACTCGTACTCAACATAGACTCCATTCTCCCAAAGATTAAAGCACTAATCTACCAAAGGTGGTCATTAAAATCCCCATTTTCTCACCTTCTTCTGGGACTATTTATATTGGGGTGTCTAGGGCATCAATTTCCCAGCAAGTTAACCATAAAAAATAAAAAATAAAAAAATAAAAAATAATCAATCTCCTAGGGTCTCTTGCACTAGCCTTTCCTCTAGCCCTCCAATTTTGAAGTCATTCTGACAATGGAGTAGGAAAAAAAGTCAAGCCCTAGCTTCGAGATCAAAACTTTCCCTACCATCCCTAAGGCTAGTACTTCATAGAGTCAAGACAACATCTTCAAGTGAAATATTTTCTTGATCCTTTCCCCCACCTTTTCCAGGGTAAGAATATCATTGATTTCTTCATATCTTCCTCATATCTTAGATCGAGTCCACTTGGCCCCGTGTGGTCCCACTCCCTCAAAAGGCCATTCTTCAAGAATCATCTAGGAGACCAATTCTAATAAGGATTTTAGGGACTGGGGAACTCCTCAACAAGCCTATTCCTATAAACCTAACCCTCAAAATCCTCTTCCTTTCCCTAGAAATACATAGTACCTTGCTCAGAAAGAAAGCAAGCTCCATCCTTCAAACTTTTCTGGGAAAGGATTTGGGTCACTCATATCTATTGATTTATCATTCATTAGTGAATCCACACATATTGGTTCTCCTCCCATTGGTGAAAGTCTGTAAATAGAAGGGAGCATTAACTGAGGTGATGGTGAGCTAAGTCTTCATTCATTTCCCTTGGCTTAGCACTTTGCCTTTAGGGACCTCCCTTAGGTCCCCTGCAAGATTGAGCTATAACATTTTGGCATTGTTTCTGGTGAGGAAGAAGGTTTGCCTCCCTAGTGAATCATTGAGGAATTGATTCATTGACGACATTTATAAATTTTTCTCTAGAGATTCCACTCATTGTCCAATCCCCTAGTTTACTCGAAGGCAATAATATTCCTCCTTTAACTAGGGTTGCTGCAAAAAAGGAAAGGGATTTCCATCACCTATTGGAACTTCCCTTTTCCCCAAATTCAAGAAGGTCTTTGACATATCTCCAAAGATGGCATCTCTACTTCAAGCACTGACTCCGAAAGTGATCAACCCAAAATGACCAAAAGTAAAAGACACTTGGTTAATGTCTTTTCCCCTTTGAAATTGAGTAATGATCCCAAGCCATTACTTGAAAAATTTAACAAATGGTTGCCGAAATTCTAAGGGGATGGACTTCCCATGGTTTTGTCGAAGAATTTTAGTAGAAGTTGTCCCTTATAATACTCGATGAAGATAGTATCATGATGCTTTTTTCCTTAACACTTTAGGGACAAGCAAGAGATTGGTATCTTAGATGTCCCATTGGATGCATAAAGGGTTTTGATAAATTAGAGGAACTATTGATGAAAAGGTGGTCAAGCAATGGCCAAGGGACCTTCAACATTGAAAAGTTCTACCAAATAACCATGGGAAGGGAATATTTGAGAGAATTCATTCAAAATTTTGATAGGGTAGTCAAATATATACCTGATCATTTGAAGCCATCTGAAGCCAACATTCTTGACAAATTCATAAAATTCGTGGGTGGCCACCTCACCTATATGTTTAGGGATAACAAACCATCTTCTTTGGTTGGGGCTAAGGAAATGGCAATCAAAGTTTTAGAAAAACTGTGAATTTCAAAGGTTGACATCAATGAACACCCTAGAGCTAAATTTTAGACCGAGAAGGAGAAGTCCAAAGATCAACATGAATAAAATCTCCTTGATATTCTCAAAAAGATGGAAAGGTTCGCCAAAGAAGCCAATGCACGTGGCAGGGTTAGCATGAACAAAATCGTTGCCTTAGAAAGGGCCCAAAACCCGAGTTACATCCATAAATGAAAGCCTTTTCCCAAAAATAAAAGTGAATAAGATAGGTCAAGCTCTTCTCAAATCCCAAACACATTGGCCCCAAATAATGTTGTTGAGCCAAATTCTTAATCTAATGATCAGGAGAGTGAAGAGGATGAAAGTGAGGATGAAAAAATAGATGAGCAAGCCAATCTTGTTGAAGTTGATGTCTTCAAAAGTTTGCAAGGAGGATCATACACACATCCTCCCATTAGTGAGGTCACCCTTCAGGAATAAAATGAGAAATCCATTCTTCATGCCAATAGCTAGGGGAGATTCAAAGGGGTCCAATATTCCCGAAAGGAAAAAGATAAAGACCGCTCACCTCCTAAGGAAACTCCTAAGGAAGATCCATCACCTAAGAAATCCCCAC
Organism: Pinus taeda; assembly: GCA_000404065.3. Classification (NCBI taxonomy): domain Eukaryota; kingdom Viridiplantae; phylum Streptophyta; class Pinopsida; order Pinales; family Pinaceae; genus Pinus; species Pinus taeda. Next base: position 123,534 of record APFE030925600.1, on the reverse strand, counting down.
ATAAAGAGTCCATCCCCAATGTTCCTCCCAAGAAGGATCCCCCAACAAAGGTCAATAAAAACAAGGATCCTCCTAGGAAATAATACAGGAAGAAGGAAAAGGGGAAGGAAATTAAACTTGACATTGACATAGGGGATGCCATAGGAAATATGACTATACCTATTCCCCTGAAGGAGATTTCCAAGCTACCGAAGAAACAACAACAACTTAAGAAGTCCCTGGGAATTCAAGATGAGGAATTACTTGAAGAATTTCAAAACATTCATATTCTTGAACGAAACTATGGGTAGGAACCATTCTTGCTTAATTTGTATATCAATGACCCCTTCTTACAAAATCGTATGTTAGACTCAGGTGCTTCTACCAATGTCATGCCTTTAACTGGTATGAAGCAGTTGGGTCTCATAACCACTCAACCATATAAAAGGGTGTGTGGTTTTAATTCCAAACCTATGGAAGTGGAAGGCAACATCAAAGACCTTAAGGCCTCTTTATCTAGGAATCTCAATATATGCCTCTTCATGGAGATTATTGTTATTGATATTCTTGTTGTGTGGGGTATTTTGTTATCCCATAAATGGGGAGCTACCATTGGGGGGAATTTTCAAATGGATTTATCATACACAACCATATCACAATATGATGGCACCCCTTTTATCCTTTATAGCTAACCTACTTATTTATCGCATGTGATCAAGCCTAGACCATACTATGAGACATCCAAGGTTGAGAAACCTTTTCATATCCTCCCTACCTAAGAAGTTTGAATCCTTAAACGACTAATCTCTCAAACAAGAAAGAAGTGGAAGCCTAATAAATAATATAAGGTTGGGAACTTAGTCTTGGCTAATAAAGATCTTGTGCCAGTCAAGATCCATGGAAGGGTTGGGGAGACTATTACTACATTGCTAAACTTATCAACAAATTTTGGACTGAGCCAGTCAAATTAAGTCATATCACCTCATTCCTTGATACTTGACATTGTATCATATCCATGGTAGAGGAGGATGCATTACATGTTGCTTTTTGCATTAGAACAATGGCATGTGATATTTCTCATGGTAGATTAGCTGCACTTGGATTAAGATTTTCATATTTTTGTTTCCCTGTTGATTTTATGGCCTAACATATTACCATGTGTAATCATGAGACACCGTGAAAGCATGTTGCCTAGTGTTTTTCCATCTATTGTATGTGCAAGTGATGGGTCTACAGTAACCATGAGGTTGTTGGAGTTCTCGTGACCTCTTGTTCAAGTAGCTTTACCCACTTCTTCAAGAGATCATGTCTGAGTTGGAGCCAAATGTTACCCACCACTTTATGGGTGATATCCATGGTAGAAAAAAATTCTCCAAGATGGTCCTCAATAAGCAACCACCAGCTAGATCATTGTGCCATCTTCTCCGCCACCTGAGCCAGCCATGTGTTCCCTCACCCATGGATTAATGGTGGAATTCAGCAGAAATAATAGGATAGGTCTGTGCCTTTGTCCCCTAGACCCCTTTTATAAGTTAACCTTGGATTCTACTACCAAGGGATTTCTTTTATTCACCATTTAGTTCTAAGGATGGTATTTCACCAGAAACCTTGATTTTGGTGGCATTTCACTGGAAACCTTGATTTTAGTGGCATGGTCCTGCTCCCTGATCTGCCTATATTACCCTCCTTCCATCCATTACCGCCCCATCCATCATTTTTCCCACTTGGGTCCACATACCTCCATTGGGTCCACATAGGGTTAGCTTTCCCCTTCCCCTTGACCACGCCTTGGGTTATGACCTGGAATGAAGCTCGGAGGTTGATGCAAACAAAAAGAAATTTAAAATGATATATGGCTACATTAAATAGGAAAAGTACCACAAAATGAAAAAGATGGTCGAGACTAAAATGTTTTAGCACATGGGCAAAAGCCAATACATGAGCTCTACCCCATAATCATGGCCATCACCCTAGTTCCTACAAGTTCTATGAGCCTTCTTCATCATATAGGAACCCATTATTGTCCCAACCCCTGGTGGGAAATGAATCACCGCACCTTAAAAGAAGTATTCCAATGCTATATCTTAAACGTCATGCTCTAACCCCTTGATCCCTGAGCAATCAATCAAAGAAAATTATTGAAAAAGGGAAAAGGCATAAAAGAAGGGTGGAAAAATCAAGGATGGGGCACCTCATGTACCACGATTGCTCCCTCCTATACATTATAAACCCAAGTGTGGGCTTCCCTCTTAATATCTACCCTTGTACCTGACCCATGGCTAACTCTTTTCATCTCCTACTTCATTCACCATATTTTTCATATGCCACCACCTTTTGAAGGTTGTACCTTGAATATTATCCCCTTTAAAAGTATAAAACTCTTATTAAGGTACTTTTTTAACCCCATTTGGAGTTTAGGATACATTGGCACATCCCAAATCCCATTATGGAAGGTCAAGCCATTATGAAGTACCCACTTGTGGTTCATGAACAGGTAAGCTCATTTACTCGATTTCTCCAATGACTTATTGTACTAGAAGGCTAGGGGGCACATTGGATCTTATGCAGGATTGCAGATGGTTTCCATTTTGGGTTTGGTATCCCTATACGTGGTCCTAATCCCCTACAAGGCTACATTATAACAAGTAGCATGATCGTTGAGAGCCATGGACCTCCATAGCAGTAGATTGCACTCCATAGATCCCCACAACTATTCAAATATTTCACATGGTTCACTTATTGGACGAGGAGGATTCACTTGATCGATCATGCCTAGACGACCCCAGATCTAAACCATACACTTCGCAAATGATCTAGGACTTGCACGATGATGTGGCATCACCTACACCATCATCCTAGCCCTTGCAAATGACCTACAACATCTTCAATTTGTTTGGAGACCGTGAGGACACTTGTGTGCCCCCATATGTCATTTGGAGCACCACAAGTTATTACAAGGGGCCAACCCTTTGTCCACTTTTTGTGAGGGTCCTATTCTTCATTGTGGTACCCATGGACCCCAATAGGTCTCTTAGAGGGCCGGGCCCTACGACATTCATAGATTATTATTTGACCTCTTCAAAGGCGTACTTTTTAATCTATGAGCTAGTTTGGTGGAATTGTCACCAAAAGTTGTATTATTAGAGCATTATTTTATTTTTGGGGCTTATGTAGGCCTAGGAGGCTAAACATAACTCCTAAGTTGTGTATAAATACAAGTGATATGATTTTATTTCTCATCATCACTTTGGTTTGGATCACTTATCTCTCTTGATATTTTCACACTTTTTCTAAGGATGAGTAGGAGCTTTACGGATGAGTTTTGATGTATGGATAATGGTCTATCTTGTCTTGAAGCTTCTTTATTGTCAATTGTGAATGGTTGTATATACTCCATTACATGTAAGTACATTCTTTTGATTTTATTCTAGTTTACTTTTGTCATATATGTTAGATTGGGATTTTTGTTGTTTAAGGGCTAATCGTTGCATACATTTACCGCTTAATATTGTATAATTTGTCTCCATTATAGAATTTAATTCAATGTATGGGCCATGTAATAAGATTGAAATCTCCTAGGGGTAAAATTTGACCTTGAAAGGCCATTTATCTTGCACATCGAAGTATAAAAGCTGCAAGGTTTCTTCTTCTTGACCTAGAAGGAAAATGAAGTGATCTTAAGGCCTCTTTGACTGGGAACCAAGAAATACTACTCTTACTGAACATAGAATCCATTATCCCAAATATTAAGGCACTTATATACCAAGGGTGGTCACCAAAATCCCCATTTTCTCACATCATTTCAAGACTAACCATATTGGGGTGAATAGGGCATTAATCTCCTGACAAGCTAGCCATAGAAAAAATTCGATCTCCTACAGTCTCCTACGCTAGCCTTTCCTCTATCCCTCCTCCAATTTTGAAGCCATTCTGATGGTGGAGTTGGAATAAACGCCAATCCCTAACTTCGGGATCAAAACCTTCCCTTCCATCCCCAAGGCTAGTACCTCATAGGGTCAAGAAAAAATCCTCAAGTGAAATTATTTTCTTGATCCTTTCCCCCACCTTCTCTAGGGCAAGAATATCATTGGTTACTTCATACCTTCCTCATATCCTAGACAGGGTCCACTTGGTCCTGTGTGGCCTCACTCCTTCAAAAGGCCATTCTTCAAGAACCATAAGGGATACCAATTCTAACAAGGATTTTATGGATTGGGGAACTCATTTACAAGCCTATTCCCATTAACCTAACCCCCAAATCCTCATTCTTTTCCTAGAAATACATAGTACCTTGCTTAGAAATTAAGCAAGCTCCATCCTTCAAAAAGGATTTGGGTCACTCATATCCATTGACTTATCATTCATTAGTGATTCCACACATATCAAGTTTCCTCCCATCGGTGAAATTCCATAAATAGAAGGGAGCCTTAGCTAAGGTGACAGTGGGCTAAGTCTCCATTTGTTTCCCTTGGCCTGACACTTGTCCTTTAGGGATCCCCCTTAGATCCTTTGCTAGTTTGAGTGGTAATAGGACTAACAAAATTTAATTAGCTAGTTTTATTCTAGATCAGGGTTTTCCACATTAAACATTATGTCTTTATGATTTGTGTTTTGTTGTTAATAAAATTATAATTCTCTTTGATGAATTTTAACACATTATCCTAACTTTCCACTTATTAGATGGAAGGTTGGAATTTTTCAATCGAAATAGGACTTATGGGTGTTAGTCAATTAAATTACGTTGTAAGGTGTTCCCCTTCGGGAAGAACTCCCCCACCTTCCACTATGCACCACTCTTCACTGTCACTTCCATTGTTAGATGATTGAACAATGGTCTGACATTATTTTAAAACATTAACATTATAAAATAAACAGATAAAAATTAATAATACTTAAGAAAAAACTACAAATCCCCTCTTCTCTATGAATTGTTGGTTATGTAATGGGCTAGGAAGAAGATTCGTGGAAGGATAACTATAGATAGCCTCCTTCGTCACCCAAAACTACCCCTACATATGAGTAAGGGAGTTATGCAACCACCAACAATGACAAATCTGAGTTGTGGAGGGATGAAGTGGGGCACATCCAATGGTTGGGCCCGTTGGTTATTAGTTAGGGTCATCTAGCCTCCTAGGTTTATCATACTTTCCTTTAAAGTAATTTGTTTCTTTATCTCCTATGTTCACTGCTACTTCTAGAAAATTTATTTCTTTGTTCTCTGACGATAAGTTATTATGTTCTATGATGATTGGCTATTTTAGGGCATCATACCCACTGTTTCTTCTGACAAATTTCTTACTCTTTCATGTGTAAGTCATGTTTATCTTTGCTTCTTTCTTTGATGAATTCTTAATTGACCCCTAGCTGTAACAATTTGTCCAACATGAATTTCATCAATTGTGCATTTCCAGTTGCTTATATCAAAATACGATGAAACATAATAGGGAAAGTTAGAATCTGTTGAAATTATTTGGAATTTCCTGTTGAAATTCTTTGAAGTTGTTAGAATGACCTTTGTCTAATTTTAGTGATTGTAGCAAAGGTAGACATATTACTCTATGTTTACCATATGTAAGGGATAAATAGAACATTATTATGGCACTATAAGTGGTATATTGAAACTAAGGAGGCTTATAAGCCCATAGAAATATTGGTTTATTTGTGGTAATTCACCTAACCTATTCACATACCTCAAAATGGTCTCAACTCTTCCCATAATCTATGAATAGGGTTAATATAGCTATGACCACTTGTATAAGTTGTATGAGATATATTGGATACTATAATTAAGCATGTAAGTTTCAATTATGCATTTCAAGCGGCATGTACAGAATAGTCAAGGCAATATGAAGGTCTTTGATTTTGGACTAAGTGGTATTGTTTTTGGATAATATATTCAAACATTGTGAATTTCATTTTTCCCCTGTCAACCTTGGAGGATTTCTTTTCAATGTTTAGCTTAGACAATTGAAGCTTCCAACTTCATTTTAAATTTTGAAATTTCTCTTCCTTTTGTTCCTTGTTCATTATTTTTTATTTATTGATGTATTTTGGAAAATGGAATAATTAATGGTTCTGAAAAATTCCATTACCATTAACTGAAGCGAAAAAAAATTGAAATGCCTTTGAATCTGAGGATACCAATTAGATCATTCAACAAAGTGTTCTTTCCATGGGTCCTCCCGTATCTAAACGTTTTCACCATTTCCAATTTTCCAAGCAACCCACTAATATTTAGTTAATGTTTGTGCTAAGATGAAATTTGATGTTATACTAATTTTGGTTTTGTTAAGCAGCCTTAAAACATACTCCCAAATGCTCAAGAAAATCTGATGCTACACCTAGGGTTGACTTGCTTGTCTTGAAAAACAACTTTATTCTTCGAGAAAAGTGAAATAAAATAACAATGAAACAAATTAGAGGATCATCTCTTCTATATTCTTCAAGCTCATTTGTACCTTGAATTATTTCAGCTGTAATATGTTCTTATCCATTAAAACTTTTAATAAACATTATTTGAAATTTTGGATGAAACCTTACCATCACTGGTTTTGCATCTTTGTTTATTTCAACATTGATATTTTACCAATATAGAAGCTTTGTTCAACATGTCAATTCATTTTCAATAGTTTTTAGATTTCAAAAACCTATTAATGAATTCTCTCAATATTCAACATTTAGAACTAGCGTAGATCTTGTAATATATTGCATCTCTTGCATTCCTTTTCTATAGTGTTTTCTTTCTAGGTGAACTTATTTTATTTTAATTTACCAATATAGAAGCTTTGTTCTCTTAAAATTCCAAAATTTAGAGTAATTATGATGCAGGGGAAAAAAAATTAGGCAAAAAAATAAGAGGGAAATGTATATTTATTATGATAATTCATAAAAATATTTGATACTTATAATTCTAAGCACTCCCTGTTACTTAAAACGGTCACTCAACATTTTAAGAATCCATGTCATGGGCAAGTATTAGATTGGTATTATCTATGGTGCCATTACAGTAGTAGAAAATGATGAAATTAGTGACTAGGAAACTAAAACATTTAGTCACCACAATTATTTCAAGTGAATTGCTACTAAATCTGAGCAATTTTAAGTTACCGAACTAAAAGTGACTAACTTAAATGACTAATTTATTTTAGGGATAAAATATACAACTAGATTATAAGAGACCAAACTAAAAGCGACTAACCGAAATGACTAATTTAGGCGAGGAATAAAATATATGACTAGATAATAAGTGACAATTGTTCACTCAACATTTTAAGAATCCATGTCATGGGCAAGTATTAGATTGGTATTATCTGTGGTGCCATTACATTAGTAGAAAATGATGAAATTAGTGACTAGATAACTAAAACATTTAGTCACCACAATTATTTCAAGTGAATTACTACTAAATCTGAGCAATTTTAAGTTATCGAACTAAAAATGACTAACTTAAACGACTAATTTATTTTAGGGATAAAATATACAACTAGATTATAAGAGACCAAACTAAAAGTGACTAACTGAAATGACTAATTTAGCCGAGGAATAAAATATATGACTAGATAATAAGTGACAATTAATAATGATTAACATAAATGACTACTATATTCCAAGAATAAAAATATGACCAAATAATAAGTACAACAAGTATATGAATTAGTCATTTATGTTAGTAATTTTTAAAGGTGTCACTCCAGAAATGGAAAATTGCAATTTTTATACTGAAGTATTTAATTTCACTACAGGGGTCTCTAAATCCATTTGCAGTGTTAAAATTTAGAGACAAAGGGGTCTTTGAATCCATCTGCAATGTTAAAATTCTGAATACCCATTTGTCTCTAAATTTTAACATTGTAGATGGATTCAGATATAATCAACATCAATTTGACCTTCCTTCGCCATTGGGGAAAGGCTCTCTTTCGCCAATTCATCCAAGGAGGGCAAGGCCAATGGCACTCAAGATGAAGGACATGGAAAAAAATGAAGCAGAGAAAGTCATAATTTTTGAAAACCCTAAGAAAGTCATAACACATTGCATGCCTTTCTCTGATCTCTCAGGATGAAAGGGAAACAAAACTCAGAGCTAGATAACCCCAAGAAGCTTTTTATAGCCCCTCAGAAATGGCCTCAAGCCCTGACCTGGCTAAAACTAGAGGACTCAAACAGTGCACAATTAGAGTAGGGGTTAGGGCCTTCGAATTCCTAGATGACTACCCTATCAAATTATTAGCTTTCCTTTCTAAAGACTTGGTAGGCTCGAAAATTAAGGCATGGTCATGACCTTTCGATTTAACTTCCAAGTGCGAATGGATAAAATATTTGTGAATAGCCCAAGTTTGTTGAAATCCCCCTCCTCCAATTCATAATCCACCAACTCCTCCTCCTTCATGTGGGTCTGATAGTAAGAAACCAAAATCTCATCTAAAAGACATATTTGATGAGTAGTTGTGTGTTTTCAAAGGGTTTATCACATCGATGATATTTGTACTTAAAAAATATACATCATGTGAATAAAAATATCATGGTTATCATTTAATCTTATTTTTCATTTTGACAAGGATATCAGATCCTGACATTGTCCATAGCCCATTCACTCTTTCATCAAAACTACGCCTTGCTCTAGTCAGAAACTCCACACCCTTTCTTCACCTACAATTTTTTTATGAGCCTATAGGGTTTCTCATAATTATTGAATTCTTATCCCATGATAGAGATGTTGTGATCTACCAAGCATCGAGACAAAGAAATAAAATCTTTCTTAAGGTGAAATCCTATCTTTTAGAGTGAAAAGAGATTTGATCCCTCTAGGTCCAAAGTTAAGATGGATCTAAAATGGATCTACAATCCTATCTTTTGGAGTGAAAAGAGATTGGATCCCTCTAGGTCCAAAGTTAAGATGGATCTAAAATGGATCTGCAATCCTATATTTTAAAGTGAAAAGAGATTTGATCCCTCTAGGTCCAAAGTTAAGATGGATCTAAAATGGATCTAGATTGGTCATATACAATGAAAAAATAAAATAAATTGAGGAAACAAAATAGCTTGAAAATTCAACTACCTTTTCTTTTTAAAAACATGATTAAAATGTTTATAACCTTTCATAACTTAAAAAAATTAAAAAAACAAACAAAAAAAAATTATATTCAAATAATATTGTTTTTTACATTATGGTAAAAGTTTTGGGGATTCTCATTTGGAATTTCATTTTCCCACTCAAATTTAAGAGGATTGGCCACAGAGGATTAGTAGGAAAATCAAGTTGATAACAAATAGAGGGAATCTTAACATTCTCTCCTCTATATAGATAGTGCATTAGATAGTTTGAATTAGGAAAAGACGATGAAGCGATGAGAATTGACTAAATAACTTCGACAATTTCAGTAAATTACAAGGTGTTTTTTGGGGGTGAGGGTTCTGTTAATTTTGAAGACTTGGTTCTTTCTGGATAGAAGTGAGAAGAAGATGACTTTTTGCCTTTTATTCATCTTTCGCATTTGGAAAATATAACCTATAAATCGATGTTGGTCAATTTTGACTACACTGCCACTACAGGATGATACAATGAAGCAGAAAGAACAAGCATTCATCCCATCAGCAGAGTTTCGACTCTCTTAGATCTGGTGTCCAAGAGTCTAATAAATTAGTAGATCTAGCTCATAGTTTCTGTCAGTTGCAGTGGTCTTTAAATGTTTCAATGTGCACAATAGAAATTGAAATACCATTTAGAATTCAATCTAGAGAAATATTATGGTGTTTTTGTTTGATAGAATACATTATTTTGATTTTGACAAGAGTTTCCATTTGGGCTTTTAGAAATTATTCTACTTGCTTTTAATAGAGGATTTGGGCACTTAAATTCAGGGTCATGATCGCTGAAAGAGCTAAAAAAGAAGGGGTTTGGATTGGCGTTAAAGTTGGGTATTTGTTTTTGGATCTTTATTGCAGATAGAGGCTAGAGAGTAAGGAGTTTTGAGGTGGGTTTGTAATTGAAATTTTTCTTTAACCCTAGAACTACTGAAATGATGAGAACAAGGGGCCTAAAGTGGTGTTGAGAATGTTGTAGAACAAGGATTTAATGGTGCTAGATCAGTTGGGTGACCTTTTTTATGTCCATGATAGCTGAAAATTTTAGAACATGTGGTTTGGTGTTTATCATTGGAATGGTTTTGGAACAAACTACGATTGGTTTATAGCAATTGGGTATTTTTTTCCGGTTCCATAGTAGCTGCAAATGCTAGGATCAAGGGTCATAGAGTGTAACATTGATTTGGTTTTGGATCAAAGAAACATAGTATTAGATCAGTTGACTAGAATAATCCATGGAATTCTATCAAAAAAGGCTATAGAGTGCTCATTTAAGATTGTTTCAAGCTGAGATTTGATGGTGTCATAATAGTTGAGTTCTTGTTTTTGGGCCCAGAATATTTGAAAGGGTGAACAAAAAGGGTTTAGAGTTTGGCATTGAGGGGGGATTTTGGAATAACAAGTTGATGGGTGGCATTATTATAGGAATGGATCCCTCAGAAGTTGAAGGGAAAATCAGTTTTGATGTTGCACATATAGCCGATGTTAAGGCCTGACTTAATTCTACTTTTAGTGTTGCTAATAGAGAGGTTCTAGAGTTTGAGTACACACAATGGACCATGGCACATTTACATGCCATTGCCACTGTCTCACTGGCTCGCACATAGGATGCAACAATAGTTGCAGAGGATTTGCACTATAAAGCTTTAAATTACCTAAGTCAAGGTAAATATGTGTTGAGATTATGGATTTTGTTTCTTGAAAAAGAAATTATCATCTTGTCTTGTGAATGTAGTTTTAATGTGTAAATATATGAAGTGGGAATTCTCAACTTTTTGGGTCTAGAACAAAATTACCTTTTAGGAATTGCAATATAAATATCAATAATAATTTTATTATCATTTTGATAGGCTAATTCTCTTATTGTTGAAAAATTGTGCCCATTCCAGGAAGTAAAAGTTCAAACCCTTCGAGAGCTTTTCATTATCTTATCCAAAGCGTTTACTTTATTAGAATTAATAGATAAAGGTTGTGGAAAAAAACTGGGACAGCAAGGGTCTAAAATATATCGGAAACTCTAGATAGACTTCTTGGGAAACCACATGAAATACGGAAGATGTGAAGGAATAGTTTCTAGAAATGAAACATAATTTTCTGAGTAAAATCTTCCCAAAAGATCTCCTTAGTGCTCTTTTCTTTACTTGTTTGCTTCTTTTTTTGGAAAACTCATAAGTGTGTCCTCTCTTTCATCACTTATGGGCATATCCAATAAAATAGTGGCAGAGTTGGAATATTTTATCGAAGATCCCTTTCAGTATCCAAGCAAGAGACATCTAGTCAACTAGGATGGCCTTAATGACTAATTTTACAAGAATTAGGTGGCTACTCCATGGAAACCATATGTTGTAATTAGAATTTAGTTCTTTTTTATCTTGGATATGTTCCATTGATAGTGTCCTTTAGGTATAAGTTAACATTTATGTGGAAACCCAAATACTTAAATCTGACTTCAAAGGCAGAGGTCATGAAAGGAAAAATATTATTTATATAATGATTCTTGGGTTTAGAGAGACACCAACTAATAATTGAAGACTTTGAAGAATTTATCAACATACGTGTTGCTGTGTAGACTAAGTCTAAAAGTTATTTGAGTTTTTCCACCATACACTTGGAACTATTGCAAAAGATTAAGATGTCATTTGCAAAAAGTGAAAAATGGAGTAGGAATTGTCAATTACGATAGCTTTAAAAGAGTCGTTTGTTGAACCTTCCCTAAGTGCCTTGTTTAAGCCTTCTCTTACTGAATTTTGTTGAATCTTGCTAAATTTTTCTTGAAAAAATATTCTTTTGCTAAAATTTCAACATGGCATATCAAATATACATGATGCTAAACAAAATGAGCCCTTGTTGGATTTTGACCTAGGAGCCTTGTCCATTGGAATCCATAAGAACAAGCAAAAATAGTCTTGTCTCCAATCTCCCTTGTCGAACCAAAGTGAAATTTAACTATAGGTACCCATGTTGGAAGGAGGGGTAAAAGTTGGTTCCAACTGCAAGACTGCAAGACACGTTCTACACTTACATGGATGTGAGAAAACCAAAATATCATCATTATACATGAGCTACAACCCAGAAAAAATAAAATGTTGCCACTATTGTCCAAGTGGACTTATTCATTTCCTACCCTACCCTAGCATGCTTGAAATGGATAGGTGGTAACAAGTGGTTCCAATTGCAAGATGCATTCTCCACCTGGGAGGATATAAGAACCCCAAAATTTCATCATTATACATGAGCTACAACCCAGAAAAAATCAAATGTTGCCAGTACCATCCAAATAGACTTATTCTTTTCCCACCCTATCTAGCGTGCTTGAAGTGGCTAGATGAAATCAAAGATCCAATGCAATCACTTCAACAAGGCATCAATCCACTTCCTTCTTCCTTTGTGCTTGGTCATTATGTAAGAAAAAAGACGCTAAAAATATGTTACTTGTATGCTGAAATCTCTAACTACCAAGTTGAAAATATATCAGGGCATTTGTACAATAGTAATGTCTTCTGCAAATAGAACAAATATACTGCAAGATTTATTCATTTATTCTTGAAGTCGGTTGATATAGCTGCTACCCATATCTGAAAATTCCATCTCACCAACATGATATTGCAGACCTGAAATAAATGTCTCTATTGCACCAATCTACTCTTATCTATTTCTCATTTGGATTGTTGTCCTTTCCCCTTCACTTTCCAAATGGCTGAAAATCATGATTTCTTCTTCACATAAGGGGCTGCAAATTGCAAATTCAGATCTGCAATTTTCACTTTCAACCATTCTCCTCATAAGATTTGCAATGTTTGTGCTAGCTAGAAGACTGAAATATCAACATCAATGCCATTATTTTTTGCCCACAACTGATGATATTCTTGAAGCTTGGTATTCCTGTATGAAATTATGGTCTGCAAATATCATCCACTACTTGGGTGGGGTTACTTCTATCAAATTTCTGAATAAAAGCTTGTTTTTTGTCCAACTGTGCATCATCATGAATCTGATCTCATGGGATGGACTCTAGGAAAGGGGTATTCTATTGTTCCGTTATGTCCAAATCACTCAGGGGCTTATTGTTGATCATGATGCTCATTGTGATTTGATTGAAAATTTGGGTAAGCCAACAGAAGCCTTTAAATCTACTCATATCGTTGTATACATGCAAGGAATAAAATACGTTGTCTTACTCCTTTTTTACATAGTGAAAGAGTAACATGAATAAAAATATCTTTCCTGATGGTTTGATATTATCCCTACTCCCTTTCTAGCCCCTATCTTCAGTATATGCTTCATTCAATAGTTATGTTCCTCTTCTTACAACATACCCTACTTGTTGTTCACCATTTTGATTGGATTGTTTATAGTCTCTTTTGTCCTTGTCATGGCCCCTTTATTTCTTTTTCCCAATAATCTTTATTTGTGCTCACTTCAACTAGGTAGAGACCTTGTCTTTCCCTTTTCTTTTGGTGCTAGTATTAGTATCTTGAAGCTTTGATGTTCTTATGAGAGTGCTAGGTGTCCATACTCATAGCAAGCTTCACATCTAAAAGAAATTTTCTCTTAGTCATGCTTCTATATCTAAAGGTTTCCTTCAATGATTCAAGATTAAATTTTGTAGCAACCCTTTTCAAATATTCTAATATATGCTCAGTTATCCATAAAAGTCATTCCTTGTTGGGATGTTTTATCTTAATGACAATCCAAATGGAATTTGTCATCTTATTAAGAAAATATTTACCTGACAGGTGTAGACTCTAGAACTTTTGTTTTTTAGTTGGCAAGGAACAAGGGTCAAATTTGGCGATGTGCTTGTTAAACATAGGTGTTATTGAATGCTACTGACCCCCCTTATTAGGTTCTTGTCTCAAAAGTAACTCTTTGTTTTTAGTTACCTGCATTTAGATGTATGTTTTGGAACCTTACCCAAACAGTGCTAGAACAAAGGACCCTGAAGGTTGGGCCAAAGTAAGGAAACCATGGTCACTTGGATAACCTAAACATCCCTCCAGGGCCATGAAACTTATGTTATGTACTCTTTCTCTTGTGGATATTCATTATTCCCTACAATGAACCCTGGGGATATCAGGGTAGATTTCTAGTGCAGATCATGACAATTTTGAGTTGCCTCAAAATCATTGACCTGGGGAGTTTAGTCAATTTTTCTGCGGATATGCATTTTCATGTAAAGCATAAACATTGGATGAAATAAACAACCTCTTGCCACCAGGAACATATCTTGTCAAATTGAAATCATGTTCATATATCTCAATGACAATAGAATTCCAACAAAAAAATTAAGGTTTTGTTGACATGGGGATTGGAACAAGGAGTGTTGCCTAAAATATACAAAAAGGGTAGAATAGCTGATAATTATCATATTTCTGACTGGTCATTAACTAGAAATTATCATGAGAAGATTAGCAAACTTGAACAAAAGAAGATTGTGAGGAGAGACGAATTCATTAACTCAACCACCAACCTGATGCAGGAGCATGAGACTTGGAGCGAAAATCTTCAAACTTATTCCAAAAATACAAAAAAATCTACAAGCAAAGGAGTGGGATCCTTTAGCCATCAATTTCCATTTTTTTCTAGTTTAGCATAGAGATAGAATCTTGGGATAAATCATGATGTAATAAATGTTAAATAGTTAAGGTGTAGTGGAGGTTCTCGAGGAGAATACCTCATTGAAAAGATAGGATTATTTAAGCATAGTGGAGGTTCTAGAGGAGGATGTCTCACAGAACTGATAGTTGCAATAAATTAAGCCTTTGTTTTAGGAACTGGTTGTTAACACGAACCAGTACATATGTAAGTTTGATGCTATTGTAATAGGATTTGGACCGCATGCTTTTATCGCATATTTCTCAAAGGAAGAGGGATTTTCTCTGTGTATTGGTCGATCCTAGAGGTGTGGTGACCTTCGAAAACCTTTATGTGCATCTAAATGGTATTTTTTTGTTAACTAGTGTTTATGTGTGTATTGGTTTCGTTTCTTTTCTTATAAGTTGTAATATCAATGATTTGGCCTTGTTTTCCAACTAACACTTCGGTTGAAGCCTGTTGGAGTGCATTTCCTTTATACCGGCAAGCCCTGGATCCTTTATATGCATTGCAGAGTTCCATAGGCGAAGCTCTAGTTTACACTGGAAAATCGTGAAAAACTTAGCCGGAATGAGTTCTGGACTTGAAATCTTATTATACCTAGCTTATACCCATATCGGGTCTGAAACCAATATCACATCGCAGAACTATAGTGGAGAGGAATTAACCCTTTGAAGTGCCAAGGTCCGAAGTGCGACTTCTGGACCCGAAACATTATACTGGAGACTCTATTAACTTGTCGGGTCTGCAGGCTTATCGCGTTCACAAGCCTTTAGGCGGAGGGAGTCTAGCAGGGGAGTATTGGAATCACCGATTAAGATTTCCGATAGCTCCACATGTTATCGCATTGGAAGGCGTAATGTTGTGTTCCTGTCCTTTGGGAACTACCAATAGCAATTGCGATAGTGTATAACGTTTCCCTTGAAAAGACCCGCCGATAGTGTATCTTTGTGTATTAATGCTTTCCTTTGTAAAACCCTGTCGATAGTGTATTTCATGTGAAATAGCATTACGGTAGTGAAACTCCGCTGATAGTGCATTTCCATGTAAAATAACATTATGGTTGTGTGAGACCGCTAATAGTGTATTTTATGCATAATCGTGCTAATTCCACCCAAATGCCCTGCCGATAGAGTATTTCGTAATTCCTGTGGAATTATAGTCTCGATGAAGGAAAAAGAGGCTCGATTGTGTAAATTGTTCTGGTAACAAGGGTTGGGGCGATTAAGGGGGAAAGAGTGGTGATTTGAAAAAAAAAAAGGGAATTTATAAACAGTAAGCCAAGAAATAGATGATTGATACTCCAGTTCAGGAAGAAGAAGCAACTCCATCAGACTTAGAAGAAATTGTTTCAGGATTTGCAAGATTATCTATATCACAGCCCTTACAAAACTATTGAAGACTTATGGGATGGAGAAATCTAATTAACTCTTGAATGTAAAGGTATATTTTTACTCTTCAATTGGGGAGCCTAATGCAGTTTAAAGCTTCTCAATAATATTAATACATCACTTGCTTCCTTCCCTTAACCAACAGCTGAATGGTAGACAAGGGGAACTTATTGTAAAGAGACAAGGTTAAAGTTTTGTGGACATATTTCCTATCCAAATAAATATTACTTTTAAAGGGAAGACTTTGCTTCCTCTTAGATGGAGACTTCCAGTTTGCATTTAATTTTGCAAAAGGAACCACTTTTCAAGATATGTTAAGATAATTCTATGGTATGCAGTGCATAACATGTTAGAATATTTAGAATTTGTTTCAGATGTTGTTGTTCATTTTTCTAGTTCTATTTGAGAGCCACGTTTCCTATTTTATTTTGACTATAAATTTCAACAAACACAAAAATGTGTTTATGATCTCTCCAAACACCAATGCAAATGAAACAAAATTTTTCCTTCTATGTAACTTTCAACAAACACAATTTATATTTGATGTGATCGACGGTTGAGATGCTTAAATATACTTGCTTTATTTTTAGTTATTGGTACTTTGCAGGGTTACTAGAGATTGTGGCCAACCATGTGCACTAAGAATAGGTGCACTTAATGGCATATACACAAGTTATATACCAATGACATATACATCAGTTATATATACGACTATAATTTTTTGTTAGTTCAAGGATTTTGTTTCTTATAAAGTTTACACCAGCTGGTTTTTATTTTATTCAAGTTTCTGAACTTTTAGTTGTGTAAGTCTTGTATTGCTTATTAGTTAATGGTAGTTTATTAGTTCAATCTGACTGCATTGTGTCGATGACAATAGAATTCCAACAAAAAATTTCTAGTAAGGAAGTTGTTTCTAATAAGTTTAGAAATCACATCTCATAATTCAATGGAAGTCAAAATTCAATGTAGGTTTATTTATTAATAATAATCATGAATGAAGAATCATTAAAAAACAAATTTATTAATTATAATTATTATTTAAAATGTAATTTTTAAAATTAATATTTATTTTTAATTTTAATTAAATTTTTTTAATTCCTTAATGTTTAAATTAATAAATAAGAAAATGCAATTAATAAACTATTATCAATAATATTTTATTAAATAATATAAAATAATTTTTTAAGTTTATTTATAAATTCAATCTATTATTAAATTCTAAAGTAAAAAAATTATAATTAATTTAGAATTAATATAACTTAAAAAATTCTTATTTTAATAAAATTCAATTCATCACTAAAATTGTCGAAGTTTTGAGCAATTTAAATTTAATATTTATAGCAACTCTTACCAATTCAAATTAGCCCTGAGGATAAGCTCAATTTGTTGAGGTCTAATTTCTAAAGCACCTTACCATTAGGATGTCACAAATTCAATTATCCTCGACGTCCTTGGGCTTCGGCTCAGATTAGTTTGGTCGGGGGGTGTGGTCCCTTCGGGTGGACTAGAGAAAACTCCCGAGCCTGGATAATCATGTGTGGTGTAAACACAAATGCCATACAACATTAAACTCCTCTCTATTGTGATGGGTCTTGATACATCTTGTACATGCATCCCTTCTCATAATTCCTTCAATTCAACTACCAATGGTTGTAAGTATACATCCATATTCTTCACTTGTCTTCTACTGGGGACTATGAGAGCCAACATAAGATGTTCATTCTTCACGGACAACCATGGGGGGGATTTTTTATTGATCACTACTACAGGCTAAACATAACACTTGGTGTTTTGGATGGAATATGGGTTGACATTGTCCATGGCTATGTTGAGTCCTAGACTTTGTATTTAATCCTTGAATTTTTCGGGCCATGTATCCTCTATATGCTTCATGGCTATTAAATATGTTGGGATATTATGTATCCTTTACATCAATAATATTAGTAAGAACGATGCAATTTGTTTATTGAAATTACATTATACCAAGAAATCACTACCATCGTTGACCCAAGATTGTAGTGGGAAGATGGCATGTCACAATTGGCATGGCAAAGAGGTTGTCCATTTTTATCTACCAAATGATTGCAGCATGTTGCTCCTGATAAGAGATTTTGACATTTTCAAGCCGGCAAAATATTTTCTGCATTTGAACTCGATTCTAAATTAGGATCCTACAAATTTGGATACATTTTTATTCAAACTGACATGGATGAAAAAATAAATTCAATTACATAGTCAAAATATAAATAAAATATGAACTTAGTAGAGATGATAAGTGAGAACTCTGCAAAGGACTTTGAGCAATATGAAACACGTTGGAATTTGAAGAATTGATCATTTGATATTATGATATTTTCTCCTTGTATTTGAGCAAAAGCAGTAATAATTTTTTGTGTACATACATAATATTAATTTCGAGAACCATATAACCAAAATCTAAATTTCAATATAGTTTTCAAACCATTTTTCATGAATAATGCGACTTTAAGCGGAAAATGTATACTATGAACTAATGTGACTCATTTTGATGCATCCTAAATGATAATTTGAGATGAATATTCCATTTTATGTGAAAATAAAAATTAAAATAACTTTTAAAGCGTATTGGTGCTCTTGTAAAACTAATCGCATTGACGCTTTTAAATAATAACCACACTCGTTTCCAAGGTTTTGAAAAAAAAAGAATTCATATTGGCGCATTAAATTTTTTTTAGCACACCAATAAGTTACCTTAATTAGTGTGCATTACTATTAAACGCACTGATGCATTTTACTATGAAACACACTGATGTTCTGAAAAACTGAAAAGAAGGGTGTGATTTTACTTTTTACAAATTGAAAAATGAGCGGTAATTTATTTTTGAAATCTAATTTCATAAAGTTTTATAAATAGTAAGAAGATATTCACTATTTTATTATTTTTCACAAGATTTCAAGGGATATATTTGCATGAGAGACATACTGGGAGAACTGTGGAATGACATAATACATTGGAACAATAGAACTATTTAGAATATCAAAATTTGAAAGGTATGGTGATTCAGTCAACCTTGCATTGTAAAATTTTAAATTTACTGTTGATTTTACTAATAATAATGTTTTTTATAATTTCTGTCAGATTTAATTAAAATTTAGAAAAGAATAAAAACCCTACATACATTTAATTAAAACTTAGAAAAGAAAAAAAAAAATCAATACTTACTTTAAACCCTTGCTTCTTCTTGCCTATGTGACTATAAATTTCACCATAGGGTTTTGTTAGTTTTTGTGGCATCAAAGGTATTCTAGTCTTGAAATTTTACTGAGAGGCTAAAACAAATGAGTTCTTCATAACCCATAAATTTCTTATGGAAATTCCACCTAGAAGTATCTCAATTATATTATTGTCCTATGTTTTAATATTTCCTAAGTCTAAACTTAGGGAAAGTGGCTAATTAATCAATATTAATTGAGAAAAGTGTGAATTATCTAAAAACTCACACGATTCGATCCAAATATGATCTTTTTCGCCGATTATGTTTTAATCTTGGTTGTTGGAATCCAAAATGGAGGGTATAAGAGGAGGTCAATGGGAATATGTAGAACACATCAGTGCAGATACTCAGTTACCCAAGGAGTTCGAGTTTCTCAGTATCAAAGTTCTAGTAGAGAAGATTAACCCAGAGGGTGAGTAGTAGGTGGCAGAGGAGGCCAGCAACATTTGTGAAGGATGTTTTCCAATTCCATAGGAGGCAATGAGAGGGAGTGTGAAATTCCTATATTTTTTTTGCAAGTATTGTGTAGGATAGTAGCAAAACAATTCGATCTAGTAATAGGAGATAGTGATTCAGCAGTTGGAGGCCAGAATTTTGGTAAGAGGAGCTAGTGAGTCAGTTTAGAGCTAGAGATAGGGATAACTATTTATTTTAGATTTTTATGGAAGCAGCTACAACAAATTCTGCACAAGCCCTGTATAGAGGTTCACACAAAAGGATTAGCGCATGGTTGGGGAAGAAGTTATGGGGGCAAAAATCAGTTGTGGGGTTAGGAAAAATCCTCACAGTAATTTTTCCAATATTTCTCTCATATTGGATTGCAAGTAGAGCATCCAAATTATTGTACTCAGAAATTTGTTGATGCACGATAAAATAAACCCTCGTTCTACTGCAACGCTTTTCCTACATTAGGTTTTTCGGGGACTTTTGTACAAAATAATGGTGTCAATTACATGTTTATGCTATCATATTTCTTAGTTGTTATTTTTACTTTCACAATATTTTATTTGGTGAATAAATTGTAGTGAGAATATTTCATTATTTTTACATAAACAAAATAAATTGCATAATTAAATTTTTAGTTAGGAGAAATATTTCCAGTTGTTGCATTTCAAGGAAATTTCACATGGTATCAGAGCATATTACATAAGACTTTGAGTCGAAGGGAGAAAAATTCACTATTCAGAGGGAGAAGTTGGATACAATTTTCGTGGGTTATGTAGTGCCTAGCCATGTAGTGTGAATTGTTGAGAAAGGATTCAATTTTTCAGTTGAAGTGGCAGAAGAACTGAAAATATGCAAGAAAGCAATTCCAATAGGAAGAGGAAGAAACACTCAATATTTTCGTAGAGTAAATTTCCACTCTAGGAACAGAGCATTTGCACCAATTCGCTAGAGAATATTCAATGTCATAAGAAAGAGAAATAAGCACACTAGACTATACCCAGAATTCTTCAATATGACCATGGATCGAAGTTGTCTTCCAAATTAGATGATGAATTTGCTTGCTTATCAGACTCGGCTTCATAGGGTGTCTGGTATATAGACAGTAGAGCGTCAGCTCACATGACAGGGGTTAGATAATATTTCTCTAGATACAATGAGGAGAAATAGATTTCAAGACTATGATGGGAAGCAAAATGAAGTGTACTCCAGTAGAGAGAAGTACCATTGATTTTTAGAGGGATTCAGGAGAAATTACATGTGCTATAGACATACTACATGTGCTTTGATTAGGTTTGAAACAAGTTTCAATATCCCAACTGTGGGATAAGGGATATGATGTCCACTTCATAGGGAAGAGGGTGTTTGTCAAAATCCCAAGATGGAAGAGGGTGTGCTTTGATTAGGTATGAAACTAGTTTCAATATCCCAACTATGGGATAAGGGATATGATGTCCACTTCATAGGAAAGAGGGTGTTTGTCAAAATCCCAAGATGGAAGAGGGTGAGACAAATTGGACTTCGAATTAATAGGCTATACAGGTTGCAATGCAATTCTCCAATTCCACTGGTAGGCAGTGACAATAGTAGTGGTAAGGATTTGAATGAGATATGGCATAAGAGAATGGGACACTTACATCATGGTGCACACAATATGCTCAGGAATATTGTAATAGAGGTTCTAGAACTCTGCACAAAACATGATGATGTATGAAGAGGATGTGTGCTTGGGAAATGTGCTAAGGAAACATTCCCAATAAGTGACAATAGAGAAGATGGTGTGTTAGGAATTATACACTCGGATATTTGTGGCCCGATGTCCACTGGAGCTCTCAGTGGGGCCGAATATTTCGTCACCTTTACTCATGACCATTCTAGGAAAACCTGGATCTACTTCCTAAAGATCAAGGATGAGGTTTTCAATCCCTTCAGGGAGTTTAAGGCTCTCTTGGAGAATGTGACATGGAATAATATTAAGGTGCTTCACTAAGATAATGGTGAAGAGTATATTGATAAATACTTCATAGATTTTGTGTGAAGGAAGGTATTGGAAGAGAGTGGACAACTCCATATAATCCACAACATAATGGGGTAGTGGAAAGGAAAAAAAGAACTATAGTTGGGGCTAAAAATACAATGTTATATGACCTGGATTTGCCTAGGTTTCTATGGGTGGAGGCATGTAACATAACAATGTATATTTAGAACAAAAGTCATAGGGCATTGAGGAGGAAAACACCAAAAGGAATCTTCATAGAGGAGAAGTCAGAAGTTAGTCACTTCAAGATCTTTGGTAGCATTGCTTACTGTTCTGTGCCAGATGAGAATCACTCCAAATTGGATCAGACTGTAGAGAAGGGGTCTCTCGTTGTGTATAGCGAAACCTCAGAGGCATACAAGATGTACTTTCTTAACAATAGGAAGATTGTGGTGAGATGAGATGTAAAGTTCGTGGAGGACCGAGCTTTCAAGAGATCCCATGAGATGCTTGCAAGAGATTATAATCATCCAATAGAAGCTCCATTGGTCCAGCATTAGGGGAAACCACAGTGGAAACCAGTGGGACTGCCATTAGGACAATCATGGGGATCTAATATAGTAACTAGTACCAACATTTCCTTAGGTGTTGGAGGTTCAGTGTGTAGTAGTGATTAATAAAAATACCCCCCCATGGTTGTCCATGAAGAATAAACACCTTATGTAGGCCCTCATAGTCCATGGTAGAAGACAAGTGAAGAATATGGATGTCTACTTACAACCATTGGTAGATGAATTAGAGGAATTATGGAAGGGATACATGTGTACAATGTATCAAGGCCCATTGCAACAGAGAGGAGTTTTTACATTTTATGGCATATGTGATTACACTATACATGATTATCTAGGTTTAGGATTTTTCTCTCGTAAATTACATTTTTATTGATTTGTTTATATACATAACAATATTGTTTTGCATGGATTTTCGTCTGCTCCCATGGCCGCCTCTGCAACCCATTGCTTCAGCTCAAAAGATGTCGCGGAAGGCGATCCTGGCCAGGCGCTAGCGATGCATGGTGCCCTGAGCTGTGCCATATCCCTTCTCGCACCCAGATCTGCTAGTCAGCTAGGCTCCAGAGGACAGAAGATTTTGAAACACGGAAGAATCGAGCATGATGCATCATCTGTGCTCTCGGCAGAAGGGGCCAGAGCAAATCACCTCCAGCAAGGCGCAGGACTGTCGCTTCCACTGAGGAATAACTTATGGAAGCAAAGGAATGGGGCCTTCGGCGACTTCAAGGCTGGATCTCCAGGGTTTTCGGCGCCATTTGCAGGCTCTGCCAAGGCAACCCAAGAAAGGCTGCTTTTTGCAGACGGGTTGTTCTCTCCCGCTGTAACGCCAGAATAGGCAGGTTTTCTGAGGGTAACCGAAGAAGCATCGTTGGGGAAGATGGAGATTTGCCAAGCCGATCCCCTGGTTTATCGCAGCGTTTTCGGCAACATCAAGGGCGGCTCTAGAGTCTTCCACATCCCTGCGCCCTGTGATCATTTGGATGGATTTCAGGAGTATCCGTTGGATGCGGCACATGGAGGCTCAACGAAACGCAGTCCTAGCTTCAGATCTGACAAAGATCTGCCAGATTTGACAAAGATCTGCCAGATCTGGTCACCCAGAAGGCAGAAAAGACCATGCTCTGGCCAGATCCAGAGATCTGCATGGGATCTAAACCCTCATCTGATTTCTTTCAGATCCAAATTTCTCAGCCTTCAGGCAGAACAATCATGCAATGGGTCAGCCCTTCAGTGCTAGTGCAAGATCTCAAACTGAATCTAGAGCGCAGAATGGGGATCCCATCAAGCCTTCTGCGACTTCTCTTTCAAGGTAAACAACTTGAAGACTCTCTCCCCCTCTCTTCTTATAGCATTTCCAAAAACAGCTCGGTGGCGGCGTCCCTTCGTCTGAGAGGAGGTGCAGTTGGACAATCTTCCTCTACTCGACCTTTCTCTTACAAAGACGCAGTTCACTCTGAGAACCCCAAACCCCCGGAAGCCCTTAAATCTAAGGCCTTCTTGGTTGACAAGATTGAAGAAGTTCCCTCTGTGGAACTCATTCATGAAGAGTTGGCTTCCCAACTTCAAGATTTCTTAGAAAGAGCCATCATTTGCAAATTTAATGGATTATGGCCGCGATCGCAGGATCTCTATGCATGGATCCATGCAAACTGGACACATCAGTGTAAGATCTTTTTTTGTTCGAAAGGTTATTTCATCGTTCTATTTGATAACTCTAAGCACTATGAAAAGGCCTTAGAAGAGGACCCTTGGTTCAAGGGAACTGCAGGGCTATTTCTAACTCCTTGGTTCCCAGACTTTGATCCAGCCACTGCTGTCATTACCAAGACACCGGTATGGATTCGGCTTCCAAATTTACCTGCCCACCTATGGAGTACTCGAGTCTTCAAAGTAATAGGAAATACCTTGGGCAGCTTCATCCATGGATATTTATGGCGGGAAGCCAAAGGTCTCTACTCATATGCAAGAATATGTGTGGAGTTAGATCTGAGTAAAGGTCTTCTAGAACAAATCAATCTCAAGATAAACGACTTTGTCTTGACCCAGACACTGGATTACGAGAATATAGCTTTTCGATGCCGCCATTGCCACCAATCTGGGCATTTGCAGAATACGTGCCCATCTCGCCCGACAAAGCAGAACAAGGCCAACGTCTCCAAGCCCAAATCCAAGCGATGGGCTCCATGCTCTCCTCCTCCAGTCGCTGACTCTGATTCCTCCAGCTCTGAAGATGAAGATAGCGATGAAGAATTGAATCAGGCCCCTCATTTCGTGGCCCCTTCCACTGATGGACTGGCGCCTTCCTCCGACTCAGCCATTGCTCAGAAACGTGTTCATTTGTCCTCTTCCTCGGATTCTGAAAATGAGGGCTCCCCTGTGGAGGATCCCAATCTTCAAGTTGTAATCGCTCATCCACCCCAAAATGGTTGGGTTGAAGTTAAAAAAAGGAAAGGGAAAAAGCTTCGTGTTGATGCCTCTGCCCTTTCAGGGTAGCTTTCAATGCATCTTTAGTTGTCAGTGCTTTGTTGTAGCTCCTTGCTTGCTTAACTCATTCTCCGAAACCGAGGTTGATAGTTCTATCATTTCCGGTTGCCGATATCCTGCTTCTCTGGAATGTAACCTATTGTACAATATTTTTGCTTAATAGAATTAGTCTTTATCGAGAAAAAAAAAAACAATATTGTTTTGCATATTAATTTAATTTGCTACAATTGTTCTAATCTTCATGATCACTAACATGTCCAGTATACAATAATTTCGTAGGTCATGTAACAAAAGGGTATCATGGATATAAATGTTGTGGACCTTCTCTAAAGGTTAGGTGGTCCGACCACCTACGAAAGTTAGTGTATGACTACTCAAGGGTATTACTCCCATAAAAACACCCTTAGAAAAGAGAAACATATGCTTTCAATGGTAACTAGAGAGAACCCAAAGGCTTGCAATAATGACACCAGATGAATGGCTTGGAGCATATGAGAGAGAGAAGGAGAAAGAGTTTGCAGAAATGCTTAATTCAAATGGGGAGCCTATGTTCGATGATACAAAATTCTTAGACGCATGTTGAAAAATTTCCCATTGGGATGAAATGGAAATCTATCTTTTATGGGATCCCATATTGGGAGCATCTTAAGATTGCCCACTTACTAAATCCCATGCATATATTAAAAAATGTTTCATCTTCTTTATAGAGACACATATCATTGAAATAAAATGACACTGTGCCTATTAGGAGAGATCTTATTTCTTAAAAAACTAAAAAGAAACTTTAGCCAAGACAAGAAACTAGATAAGAGGTTGGTCCCTCTTTGTCATTCAAAGAAGGTAATGTCACATGGATTTTAAAAAAATATGATATTTATTTATCAAAAGAATTTATAATGAGTGTGAAGGTGCCTTTTTTATATGGGTCTTCATTTTGATGCTCCTTCACTATGGAAGACCATTTGTTGAGGTTGAAATCACATGACCATTTGATCCTTCTAAGAGTACATATGTCAAAACATTTTGTATGATGTACTATTTACAGTGTAGTGTTATTATCCTCTACTCGTGTGTGGGTGTATGAACCATGACTTCCCCTGATCAAGGATCAGTATTTTAGCTTTAAAAATGAAAGTGCTCAGAATTGCTTCAGACATAAATCACTGGATAGAGTTCATCTCCAGGATTCCAAATCTATAAACGGTTTGAAAAACCAACATCATATGCAAAAGTTAGAGCTTCTGAAAGTTTGGTAAAAAAGAAGCCCCGTGGGGCCAGCCCCCACCCCATGTGACCAAGTGCCTGAACCAGGAGCTAGGGGCCAATTTTTAAGCAAGATTAGTGTGCCACTAATCAGTTTAGTATTTAATTAATTCGTAATTAAGTTGGCAAAATTTATGACGGAGCCACTAAATCCAGAACCACCACCAAACTTGGTGGACTTAACTGGAGTCTCTCCATATTTAGTGGAGGTTTTCTAGGAAAAAATGTTTGAGCCATAACTTACTCAATTCTCAACCAAATTTCAAAAATGAATAGTCATTTTGATCTAATTGGCATGCTAGGAACTCATTGGAGTAGGTTGCAGAGATAGAAGAGGTCATCTATAGGTGTTTTTGGTCACGTGAATATTTTTGAAGCCTAGGGCCACTAGGTGTTGTAGGCCATTACCAGAGAAGCTGGTAACCAAATTGAGTAAAAAAATAGTCATTTTTGGCTAATTGGCATGTTGGGAACTCATTGGAGT
Organism: Pinus taeda; assembly: GCA_000404065.3. NCBI lineage: Eukaryota > Viridiplantae > Streptophyta > Pinopsida > Pinales > Pinaceae > Pinus > Pinus taeda. The sequence continues at coordinate 97,009 of APFE030925600.1, read as the reverse complement.
AGGTTTCAGAGGCAGAAGAAGTCATCTACAGGTGTTTTTGGTCACTTAAGTTTTTTGAAGCCCAAGGCCACCAGGTGTTGGAGGTCATTCTCAGAGCAACTGGTAACCAAATTGAGTAAAAAAAAATAGTCATTTCTGATAGATTTGAATGTTTTAAAATCATTGGAATAGGTTCCAAGAGCATTGGATGCATGTAACAGAAATTTGAACACTATTGAACCTAATACAAAGGCCCACACTATGAAGTTGGACCAAGGAGATGTAGCCCAAAAGGGGTGAACTCCTTCAACAAAAATTTGTGTATTGAGCTCTGTTATTTGTGCTTGCTGTGTTTTTATATGTTGTTGTTTAGCCATTTAAATTCATGCTTCGGAGTTCATGCAAAACACCAAATCTCACCAAGTTAGATGAATTCACAATCACATGCTCATGGATAAACTCTTTATGGATAAGCAAACCAAAGCAAAGAAAATTTTATATCTAGAAATGATATTAGCACAACATTAACTAGCAATCAATTTCAGGTCAAGTTGGTATCAGATCACAAGGTTTCTTGCTTGATTTGCTTGAAGGGTTTAATAGTTACAATTGTTGTTATGATTTCAAGGTTGAAGTTGCATAGAGGAGAAGGGAAGCTATAGATAGCTAGTCCTGAGATTAGGACAAGAAGGAAGAAGGCTAAGAAAGCATCATCATCACCCAAAGGACCCCTCAAGGCAGCACCTGAATCACCTCAAGTTCCATCTCCATCAATTGAGATAGAAGAGACACAGATTGCACAAGAGGCTGAAGTGATTGAAGAGGTACAACTAATACAAATTTCTGAGCTTAAATCCATAGTCATTATGTCTGGAGAAAGAGAGCATGAAGGTCCCTCTTCAAAAGAGGAAGAATTCAAGAAAGCTTTCTATACTTTGACCAAGATGGTTAAAGTCCTCTATGAAGAGAGGAACACCAGAATGGTTGGAAAGAGTTCTAAACCTCCACATGGAAAAGGAGGCTCAGAGGACAAAAAAGATGAGAAGAAGGATTTCAAATGGAATGGTGGAAAGCCACCTCCATCTCCACCATCCTTTTCATCTTCCTCATCATCTCCATCATCTCACACAACATCATATTCCACAACCACCATTGCCCATACTCATTCCAGAACCCCAAAAGGAAAAACTCCATTACTAAAATTGGACATCAAAATTTGAACTTCCCATGTACAATGGAGAAGTGAATGCAGAAAAGTTGGACAATTGGATTTGACAGTTGGAGGTATACTGCAGAATTCAGAACCTTCAAGAAGATGACATAAAGATCCATTTGGCTTCATTGAGGCTAGAAGGAGTTGCACTAGTTTGGTGGGAAGCAAATACTCAAGAGGAAATGTGAATCCATGGTAAGATATCCATTTCTTGGGTTGAATTTGTTTCTGCAATTAAAAGATAGTTTTATCCCTTAGCTTATAAGAAAAATGCCATTATGAGTTGGAAAAATTTTAGGCAGCTTAAAGGCCAAACAGTGCAAGATTATACACAAGAGTTTAGGAAGAGGGCTTTATTGTTGGGAGTAAACTTGACTTCATAAGACACATTCTTGAAATATATTGGAGGTTTACATTCCTATTTGCAGCATACTATCTTTATGTTTAACCTAGGCAACTTAGATGAAGTATGTGTGCAAGCCACACATGTTTAGGCAAGAGGAAAACAAAACATAGAGGAGAAATGTGGAAGTGAGGGTAAGGGAAAAGAGAAGGGAGGAAAATGGAAGGGAAAGAAGAATGCAAGTATAAAAAAAGAGAAGGAAAAACTCACATGCAAAAATTGTTCAAAGACTAGCCATGATGAAGACCATTGTTGGCAACTTCATTCAGAATCAAAACCAGATAGATTGAAAGCCAAAGAGAAGGGAAAAATTGTTGCTATAGGCGAAAAAGACTTAGGGTCAAATTCAGGAGATGAGACAAAAATTACAGCTATGGGTTTGAAAGGTCAACATGTTGAAAGTACTAGTTCCTCAAATAGTCACAACAACCCTCCAAATTAAGACAAAAGGGAAGAGTTGTTCATTGTCAGAGTAATCTCAAATCATACCAAGATTGATGCACTCTTTGATAGTGGATCACAAGAAAACCTAATTTCAGAAGACTTAGTTAAAGAGCTTAAACTTGAAACCGTACCACATCATAAACCATACCCTTTGGGTTGGATAGTTAAGGATGCCAATTTACAAGTTTCAAGGAAATGCATTTTTAGATTTGCTATTACTGCAAACTTTGTTGATGAAATCGAGTTAGACGTGGTTCCACTTGACATTTCTGGAATTATCTTGGGAAGTCCATATTTGTATGACGGGAAAGCAGTGTTTCATCGCTATGAGAACAAATATCATTTGCTTAAAGATGGGGTGAAGTATATTGTGAGAGCTCATTGCAAGAAACTGAACACTTCTTTAGTTAATGCAGGGCAAATGAAGAGGCTAGTGAATGCAAGTCAGAACTTGATATCGTTGATGATCAAACAAAGAGATGTTTTGAATCATACTTTTCATAAAGATGCTTATATTTGTAATGAGTTGTTTTAGAATGATAATAGGTTGCCTTTGAAATAAGGTGAAAAACATTTGCAGCAGCCAACATTGGTGTTCAGTGTTGTTGAAAACAAGGTGCCGGTGCAAGAAGTTGCAAAGATCTAAGAGAAGAGGACAAAGAATCTTGGTAAAGAAGGCATGGGTTTCACAAATGTTCATTACTTGTTTACAAAAGGCACATTACAATGGCGAAGAAACTTCGGCAAAAGTTGACTCAAGTGCAATGCAAAAGCAGCTAAAAGAGACAAAGTGCAAGGTGAGAAAGATTCCAAGTTTCCTTTGATTGTTGACCAAGGTAGTAACAAGATGTTTTCTGCAAAATTAGATTGTTGTTCTACAAATTCAGAAATATTGCAGCATGATAGTGTCAAAGATAGTAATAGATGGTCGTCGGAATAAAGAAAAATTTTGACTTTTTTTTAAAAGCTCCAAATGATGAGATTATTTCAATGGATAAAGACTAGAAGGATGAGGGAACAATCCACTCATCAACATAATCAGTGATCAAGAGAGATTTTGGGGTCCAAAAGGCTTCTAGTGGGGAGGAATGATTAGGGATCAATATTTTAGCTAAAACAATGAAAGTGCTCAGAATTTATTCAGACTTGAATGAATGGATAGAGTTCGTCTCCAGAATTCCAACGCTGTGAACGGTTCAAAAAAATGACATCGTATGCAAAATTTAAAAGCTTCTGAAAGTTTGGTAAAAAAAAAGCCCTATAGGGCCAGCCCCCACCCCATGTGACCAAGCACCCGAACCAAGAGTTAAGGGCCAACTGTTAAGTGGGATTAGTGTGCCACTAATCAGTTTAGCATTTAATTAATATGTAATTAAGTTGGTCAAATTTATGGTGGAGCCACTAAATCCATAATTTCCACTAAACTTGGCGGACTTAACTAGAGTCTCTCCAAATTTAGCAGAGGTTTTTTAGGAAATTTTGTTTGAGACATAATTTACTCAATTCTCAGCCAAATTTCAAAAATGAATAGTAATTTTTGGCTAATTGGCATGCTGGGAACTCATTGGAGTAGGTTGCAGAGGCAGAAGATATCATCTACAGGTGTTTTTGATCACTTGAAGATTTTTTAAGCCTAGGGCCACCAAGTGTTGGAGGCCATGACCAGAGCAGCTGGTAACCAAATTGAGTAAACAAATAGTCGTTTTTGGTTAATTGACATGCTGGGAACTCATTGGAGCAGGTTTCAGAGGCAAAAGAGGTCATCTACATGTATTTTTGGTAACTTGAATCTTTTTTAAGCTCGGGGCCACCAGGTGTTGGAGGTCATTCTCAAAGCAGCTGGTAACCAAATTGAGTAAACAAATAGTCATTTCTGGTAAATTTGAATGTCTTAAACTCATTGGAATTGGTTCCAAGAGAATTGGATGCATGTAACAACAATTTTAGCACTATTGAAGCTAATACAAAGGCCCGCACTATGAAGTTGGACCAAGGAGATGTAGCCCAAGAGGGGTGAACTCCTTCAAAAAAAATTGTGTATTGAGCTCTGTTATTTGTGCTTGCCGTGTTTTTTTATGCTATTGTTCAGCCATTTAAATTCATGCTTTTAAGTTCATGCAAAACATTAAATTTCTCCAAATTAGATGAATTGGCAATCACATGCTCATGGATAAACTCTTTATGGATAAGCAAACCAAAGCAAAGAAAATTTTATATCTAGAAATGATACTAGCACAGCATTAACTAGAAATCAATTTCAGATCATCCCCCAAGACCTACGACGTGTCATATCTAAATTATCCACATTTGTATGTTGGATCACATCAAAGGAGATTCATATGGCTAGCATTCCATGTTGGCATTAAGAGATAGCTTAGATTGTTTGTTTCTTTAAGAAGGAACTGCAGACAAGTTTCATGGACTTGGAGGTTCATCTTTTAATTCACCTAGTAGATGAGGTTGAATTAGTTGGGGTGGTTTCTTGTCATTGGATGTTCTTCATAAATATGTACATGAATAAATTGAAAGGTTTTGTTCAACAAAGGGAAAAACCAAAGAGTTCTATGGTAGAGAGGTATATATTATATTAGTCTTTCTATTATGCCAAGTAAATCAAGCAAATCGACAACACACTAAGTGTGGTGATTTGGAACGATGAAGACAAAAGAGAAGGGGAGATTCTTCAAACAAATGGAAAGAGGTGCATGATAAAGAGTAAGTGGCTTATCATTTGTCAAATTTGTACACATTAACTATTCACACTAAACTTCATATTAATACATATTTTGATCTCATATGTATTATGTATTTTGGTTTGATTTCATCAGTGAATTCAAAAGTTAAAGCCTTCAACAAATTCATTTTTTACAATATGGAAGTGATACAACCGTGGGTCACATTGTATGAGCAGAACAGGAGGAAATGGGACAATGACGGGAAAAAAACAAATGGTTTAATGTTAAAAGCATGTCTTATCCTGATCATTTAAAAGAAAAAATGCAAATGACATGCCCTAACAGCAGGGTTGCTAATCAAGTCAGAGAGAAATACGATGCATCTAGTCGTTACTTACGTGCTGAGGAGGATGCACTAAACATAGGGATTGGGTGCAGCAACTCAGTAATAATCTATTTATGTACATTTAACTTTATAGTGCACCTTTGAATTGTAACATCTATATTTTATATTTTAATTATGTTCAGGTTATTAGACACATGACACTGTGATTTTCACTTTTTTATAAGTGCATTTGTTCTCGTCTATGTGGGTATATGGACATCATTTTTGCACAGAGTATGTCAATGATGGATGCATGACACAATACTATGGAGTGGAAGTCAAGTTTGACCAATTTAGTCATGCTAGCCACCGCGATCAAAACCTAATACCGGGGACATTACCTTACATCATAAAGATACAAGAGATCATTCAAGTGGAGTTTTCTTCATTGCAATGTGTTATTTTTAGGTGCAAGTGGTGGGACACTTTTGATTGAAATAATGTAAAGGAAGATCGCAATAATGAGTTGATATCTATCAACTCTAGAAAGATGTGGCATGAAGTTAGGGATCTTATGTTTTCCAAAAACACTGCAACTAGGTGTTTTTTTACCCATATGTCTTGGATAGGGATCTGTGGTTCATATTAAGACATGACCATAGATCAAAACATATTTTTGAGGAAAACAGTGTCATCATGCCAAGCAAGGAAGATAATCAGGGTGATGACAACAAAGAGTGATATGTACTTGTGTTATTTAATCATTCATACTTTTGTTGTATGTTTTTGTTTTCTTTATTTCGCTAATTATATTATTGTTTTATTCGTCTTGGTAGCATTTTATATAATTGGTAATTCACAAATGTTTTTACATTTTTTTTTTTTTGTAGTGGAAACATTTGTACACTTAAAACTAAGTATTTCCAATTGTGCAATTTATAATTTAAAAATTATAATTTTAACATATTTGTTTAATGTGTTTAAATCTCATGTATAGTAGATGTCTTCTGTAGGCTTTGAATAGACATCAAGATGGATCAAGAGATTGTAAGTCTAAGCATGAGTTATCAATTTATAACTATATTTTATTAAGATATCAATCTAAATATACTCATATTATCTGCTTTATCAAATGACATTGTAAGCATCAATCTAAAATAACTCACAAAGTGATAGAAAATGGAGAAAGAAAATTGTATCTATGTTATGTGTACTAAAAGGCCTACTACAACCATCGTCAAAGTTTTTCAATATAGTAAAATAACTTCCCTTATTTTCACTATGCAACATATCTCCATAAAACATTGGGTAAAATATCAATGATAATAAGTATTGAATATCACACTCTTCAAATATGAAAATGAGAAGAATATAACCAAAATGAGAAAATTGTCAATTTAAAAACATCATTGAAGATTTATTCTAGATTTAGATACTTATTGGCTTATTAATCAGTTCACACATTTTTTCTTCTTGTTTATTTCAAAACCAATATAAATCATGTAGTCATAAATCTATGAGGATTTTAACAATGAAAAAATTGTGTATTAATATGTAAGATTAAATTCTTGACATGAAAGGTAAAGTCATGTTTACTATATTTAAATTCCAGTTCCTGCAACATTATGTAAACTAAAAAGAGATCTTATGCATGTATAAAATGTTGATTACATATTTTTATGGACCACAAGAGAAACAAATAGGCTTACATGGTTGCTTGAGAGGTTTTAATTTATTCATAGATAATGGAAAAACATTGACTTTTCTTTTCAATGGTAAATTATAAATAAAAGTTGAATTAATAAATATTTTATGGCTACTAATTAAATGATAAATAATGTGATGGTGATTAAGAGGCATTTGTTTAACTTTCTAATAGACATGGTGATGCATTTTTCTTTCCTATTTAGATTAACTAAAATAAATATCGAAGATTGTGTGTGCATATTGTATGTGGCCATCAATGCTTAAACATTAGAGTTGCTTTGTTTTATCTCTTAAGAATAACTAGAGAAACATATGTAAAATTGTTCCTTTGTATTTTTAAGCCAAAGTGTTTCAAAGATTAGTCATGGTCCTGTATCAGAGAACTGATAATGAACTTGACGTTTTATATATATATAAGGGAGAGACTCCGGGAGAGAGACACCAGAGAATATATTTATCTATAAGAAGATTATATATTTATTATTTATATATTTAAATTGATTTTAATATTTGAATATTTTGATTCAATATTAATTTTGATTTATTATATCAATTATATAATTAAAAAAATATATTTTTATTATTATATTAATATTACCGCTCTCGATTAACGATTACCTATCAATTTTGGGGAACTTCTAACCATTCTTGTACCCAAGTTCCCAACATCTCCACATTCAAATACTCATGCAACATAGGAAAAAAACATTATAAATCAAATGCCATACCAAACTCTACACAAAAGCTGCACAATGATCATTGAGTACCATGAACAAGAGCCAGTAAGAATGTAATATTTATATACATAATTTCATTTCTCTCAATGCAACAGTCCCTTTTAATTTCATAATTTGATCGTCAAAGACCATGTATATATGCTCTCAATGCAATAGTCCCTTCTATCTTCTCATGAGCATGTATGAATATTTTCCATTTCCAATAATGGTTCTTTGATTTCACTGCAATTCGAGGACTCTTGGCAGCGACTATGAGACGACTATATTGCAATACAATGACATTAGGTTTATAATCCTCAGTATATAATTGCTTAATATAAGCTTTTTTGCTACAGATTCTTTAGGTTCATAAGAGACTTGCCCAGTGAACATTATTGGACACAAGTTCATATGAGTACGTTTCTAGATTTACCCAATATAAGTTAGAATGCCCCTCAATTTGCAGGTAGATACTATACTCTGTTTAACGAAGGAATAGTATGAACATTTTAGTTTGAAAGCATAAGCTTACTTCCTGTTCGGTTGCTCAGTTCAACTAGCATCACCAGTAATCTCTACAAGAACACAATCCATCCTTAAAGTGGTGGAATCGGTTTTTATCTCTCACAATAATTTCTCTCCCAACAACCTTGGAGATGAACTTAGTGGCAATGTGGCAGTCATTACACACACGAAGGTTCTTCATGATACGGATGGAGTGCCCGGGCTCGTTTTCATCACTCCAAAAGCAATGGCCACCTTCTCACTATGATTACATAACATCTCTTCCTTCCGGTTCTCTTCCACATCTTGCAGCACAAAATTTGTGTTAGGCACATACCCTGCCTCCTTCATTTTTCCATACAAGGTTTCCAACACTGCATAAATTTTTTCAGATTGAGGATGGCTTCTATCTCCCACAAGGAATGTATGAACCTCCCTATTTACCTCAATAAAACTATATCCTGGTTGTTTTTTCACTTCTTTCTCTCTCATTATTGTCCTTAACTTTGCTACATCCTCCCACCTGCCTGCCTTGGCATATATATTTGACAACAATAAATAATATCCAGCATTGTTTGGTTCTAATTGAAAAAGATGTTTTGCTGCTTGCTCCCCAAGCTCGATGTTGCTGTGAATTTTACATGCCCCAAGCAAAGTCCCCCACATGACAGAATCGGGCTTTAATGGCATCTTTTTAATAATGTCGTGTGCTTCATCTAGATGCCCAGCACGCCCAAGAAGGTCAACCAAGCATGCATAATGCTCCAGCTTAGGTTCAAGGCCATAATCTGATTTCATGCACTTAAAGTACTGCCAGCCCTCGTCTATCAACCCTGCATGAGAGCAGGCAGTTAAAATACCAATGAAGGTGATATGGTCCGGCTTTGTGCCTGTCTGTTGCATTTGAGAAAAAAGGGCGAGAGCAACTTTACCATGCCCATGAATTCCATACCCCAAAATCATTGTATTCCATGCAACCACATTTCTTGTGGGCATCTTGTCAAACACTTGCCGAGCAATGTCTATGTGCCCACATTTGGCATACATGTCCACAAGCCCACTGCCCACAACAAAATCAGATTCAAATCCACTTCTTATTACATAACCATGGATTTGCTTGCCTTGTTCAAGAGCCAATAAATCTGCACACACAGGCAAGGCACTAACCACTGTGATTGCATTGGGTTTTGTATTGTGGACCTGCATATCAATGACGGATGTCAGCGCTTCATGAGGGTGGCCATTCTGGGAATAACCAGCAATGATTGTATTCCATGAGACAACATTTCGTTGAGGCATTCTTTCAAACAATTTCCGGGCAATGTTAATATTGCTGCATTTGGCATACATGTCTACAAGTGCAGTGCCCACAATAACGTCAGATTCAAGTCCATTTTTTATTAAGTAACAGTGGATCTGCTTACCTTGTTGTAGAGCTAATAAATTGGCACACGCAGGTAGAACATTAGACACACTGGTTGAATCGGGCTTTATGCCCTGGACTTGCATTTCAGCGAAGAATGTGAGTGCTGCATGAGCATAGCCATTTTGGCAATAACCTGCAATGATTGTGTTCCATGACACAACATTTTTTTCAGGCATTCTTTCAAACAATTTACCAGCAATGTTAACATTCCCACATTTGGCATACATGTCTACAAGTCCACTGCCCACAACAACATGAGATTCACTTCCCCTTCTTATCAAACAAGCGTGGATCTGCTTACCTTGTTCTAGAGCCAATAAATCGACACACGCAGGCAGAACACTAATCAGCGAGATTGAGTTGGGTTTTATTCCCTCGGCTAGCATTTCATTGAAGACTGCCAATGCCTCATGGGGATGGTCATTCTGGCAATAACCAGCAATGAGTACATTCCATGACACAACATCTCGTTTCGGCATTCTGTCAAACACTTGGCGTGCAATCTCTAAACTCCCGCACTTTACATACATTGACGCGAGCGCAGTACCCACAAATACATCGGATTTAAATCTTGTTGCCAAGACATATTCATGAATCTTCCTGCCCGCTTGCAGATCTGATAGGCTACCACATGCATTAATTACATAAATAAGTACCGACTTGTCCGGTTTTATGCCATCGCGTTGCATTTCATAATATAGCCTCAGCGCTCGGTCGAAGAAACCATTCTTTACATGATCTCTGATCATCTCTTTCCGTGAGAAACCATTGGGCTGTTTGTGTTTGTGTGTATTGGATTGCGTGTATTTGTCTTTGGCGGCACATGCATTGGAACCTGCTGAAACTTCTCTCTTCTTATTCACTCTACTCCTCGGCAGCTGTTTTATTTCTGCTGCAAAAACGGGGGAGATGGCGATAGGACTACAGCCATACAAATGAAAATGATAAATATTGGTATTTAAAACCAAGGGTACATGGAGATGCGAATGTCCATGGTATTTACAGTAGGAAGTTCCATTGGGAGAGGGAGATGGAAATATGGATAAAGAAGATGGGGTAAAAGAAGTCAGATCCATTTTACACATGGCAAATTTGAAGATGCCAGAGTCAAGGCCTTGATTCGCCCATTACTTAAAGGGTCTGTTTAGGTTGTTACAGTCCTAGAAATTATGAGTGTTAGATAGGAGACAACAGTACAAATTTTTGGTGTAAGGTTGGATGCATGTTTAGGCTTCTAAATATTACATACAGTGAGGCAGGCAAGTAGAAACGATGTCTCACCGTGGTCAACTATCGGTGAAAAGCTTTCCCGAAAAAGAGAACCCTATATTTAAAAGTTTCCAAAAAAACCTTGAAACTGACCTTGGAAGTCATCTTGGCGCAGCCATTGGAAGAGCTTGAAGAGTCGAATGTGTACAGCACATGCCAACACCCGTGAAAAGTGTTTTGAAGATTCGAATATGCACAGGAAACTATTTGTGTCTGGAATCCCGAATAAGTCGTATACGACGAAATGTCGACAGGAATATTTTCTTGTAACAAAGATTGTCAAGAGTGTGGATCCAGTCTCGCAAAGGAATTTGAGAGAGGATTATGGCGCTTCATCAGATTAGTAGCGACCTCCATTCGTACCTGCTAATGGTCTTTGGACTGATTCTAACAAAATTAACTGCTTCGCTGTCGCCCAATCTGAATAATCGCAACCCATGATGGTTGATGGCACGATTCCAGGGGAGATTCATAGCTGTGCAAAGATAAATGGCTGCTTTGACCGCGAGATACACAAAATTTAGGATTTAGGATAGTGTTTTTTTCCAGGGGGAGATTTATGGTTGTGCAAAGATCAATGGCAGCTTTGACCGCGAGATACACAAAATTTAGGATAGTATTTTTTTGGGTAGTTGAGTTTGGGTTTAATATTTGGATAAGCCTAATTGTTTTAGATTTTTGACTTTTTAAAGGCACAATTTTTTGTGCTTAAATGTATTTTTAATCTCGAAATAGATTAATATTCTTAGCAACTCAAATCTCTCAATCTAACGAGTTTTAAATATATTTATATTTAAAATCTAACGAGTTTTAAATATATTTATATTTAAAATATATATGATATGAAAAATGTCAAATATATAGAAAATAAGGTGATGGGAAATCTTTGGATTAAGTGTAACATTGAGTGCTTTATCAGGAAATGTATGATAGACATTATGCTCGCATTTGAATGTGAGTAAGAGTGGTGGTCATGTCCCATGGAGTTTAATCAATGAGATTCAAGTGTAATTAATTGTGATCGTTCTGAACATTCCCTTAGAATCTCTCTTGCAATCTGCCTTACATTGTCATTCATGCTCTAACTTTGGTTTATGCTACATCACCTTCCTCCCTCCTTCATTCTATCATGTGGGTGGTAGGCTGCAAAAAGAGGGGCATCTTATTTGCAATCAAAACCTCTAGACTCCACCGCTCTAGCCAAACAGACATGGTTCAGGAATGTGGAAGAGCTCAACGTGGTGGAAGAGGACGAGGGCGTCCACCCTCCCTCCATGGCATGGTCAAGATGAAGAGTTGTTCAACCAATATTTCCCAACCCACATTTGTCATTTGGTTGCAGCAATGGAGGCGAAGGAGCAATGGCGCTTGGGCGACGGACTCTGGGAAGTGAGAAATTTATTAGCGCGCTACCTTTAGACCATGGAAGAAGCCATAGGAGGAGTCGAATGCAAAGTGGTAGAGGTTAGCGTCAATCTTAATAATACTCATCTCTCATTGCGAAATCTCTCCAAGTCAATTGGCATCGAGTTCCCTCTCGTCCCCCTAACCCCTGCAACCACTAGTTCCAAGGAAAGCTCCGCAAATATGCATTCCTCACACCAGCTTGGCACACCTCCTCACCCTAGTCCTTCGGTGGTGCACGTAAAGGACAAAGATCCAAAGGTTTGCAGTCCCACATCTAGCAAGAAGCCTAAGACAAAAGTTGACAATCAGTGAAAGCCTCCCGCCAACATCGCCTAGGTCTCCAAAGGTGAATCCTCACAACAAGGCATAACCTCTTATGGATGTGTGATTGAATGGGAGTGTCCTCCTTGGTTCCCACGAGGATATGATGATCCATTTTCCTATTTGGACACATTGGAGAAGGAGAAGAAGGTTAAAGCCAAGCAACGTTAGCCTCAAGAAGATCTAAGGGCAAGTAAATAGCGTGACCAAGTCCCTCATTAGGCGATATATGTTTTGTCTTCCTTCAGCTTACGTAATTGTTTTAGATTTTCTTGAGGCAATATTTTTGTATGGCCTATGTTCATTTTTCTCTTAAACTATCTTTTACGTTTTCCAAAGGATCATATGAGTTCCCTTTCATAGGCCAATGGTCCCTCTCTAGTTCATTTCAGACCAGATTTATTACTTTGCAGACATCTCTTCGTCTGAACACTAATCTCTACAACTCACCTCAGCTTGTACTCTATGTAAAGCATTTTTAGTTGTATAAAGTTCTCAACTTGCTTACAGAAAAAAGGTGATTGGAAAAAGTTAAATTATTCAAATTGGACAAGCTTGGAAGATGTGGTTGGTCTGGTCCTAATCATTGCTTCTTATGCAAAATTCAAGATGAGTCTCACTCTCACATTTTTCTATTGTGTAGTTACATCTGTTAAGTCTATCAGATTTTGTAGAGAGCCTTTAATCCAAAGGCTCAATGGATGGGATTGACTCTTTAATGCCTTTAGAATGTGGTAGCACGATAAGTAGGTTTCTTCATTCAAAAGTTTGCTTTGTTTGCTAATTGCTTGTGTTTGGTGATCCCAAAATCTCCTTGTCTTTCGAGATAAGTTCATCTATTTATATGTGTGCACTACAAAGGTGGTTTCCCTGGCTTAGGAATTCAAGGCAGACACTTCTCATCCCAAGTTGAGGATCCCATGTATGCCTGAAATTGATTTTGGCTCTCCCTGGGGATTATTCGATGGTGTCAACCAGGGTCATCCTCTGCAGTGTGGCGCCAGAGTGGTATTGTACTTTAGTCACACCCATTTCTTATATGTTCATTATGCCCCAGATAGGGGATCAAATAACTAAGCAGAGTTTGCAGTCGTATTTATGTTGGAAGTGGCCCAAAAAAAAATAATTGTTTTGAGTCTCCAAGGGATGGGCGACTCAAAATTGGTCATTGATTGGGAAAACCATTGGGCTATAAATAACATAATTGGCATGGACACCTTATTGTCAAACATCAGGGTTGTTCAAAAAAAAATTTAGCACATTAACTTTTGCCATATTTTGGTTGAGCTCAATGTGGAAGTGGATGGTCTATCCAAGGAAGCCCTCAAACTTCAAGTTGACTCAATTGATCTCCATGAATTTGTTGATAATGAGGAGATTGAGTCAATGGCAACCAATCTGTGTTTCTAGCTTTATGATCCTTCTATGCATTTTCGTTTTTGCATGTCGAGCAAACACTATGAATACAGGGGGTTATTCCCTTGAGTTTTAGGTTTTGGGATGGTAGGGAAACAATAGTCATTTTTAAGTTTAGAAGGGCAAGACTAAAAATACATATGATAGGTGGACTACATATATATTCTTGCCTCATTAATACATATGATTCTTTTTCCTTAAAAAAAAAGTGATTGGATAAAGTCACTTCAATCTATGTAGTTGTGGTAGCTCCAAGAAAAACTATAAACAAAAAAATCAAATTCTAGTGGAAATGTGACATTTTACGTTTAAATTTTGTGCTTGGTTTAAATTCTTTTATGTTTGAAAAATTAAAATAAATAATCATTTTTATAAAGAAATTAAAACAAGGAATACATTTTCTTAAAATAAAATCAATGTGAAATCAACATCAATAATTAATTTTATATCGAAAATAATGTTAAACTATATTTTATTCTTTTAAGATTTCAACTATACATATATAAAAGTTGGTCTTTATAACGTAAGTGATTATTTAAGTCACACCGCACAACTTAAATAATCACTTACATTTTTTCCTTGAAAAATCTCGGCAGATCAACCCCGAAGGGAATCTTTTAAAGCCCGTCATCCAGACTAGTAGGACCTAACCCGAAGGGCATCAAGAAGAATTGGCCCTGTGACCTCCAGATTGGCAAGGTACTTAACAATGGGGACTCAACCAGTTGAGCTAACCCTTGGGGCTAAATAATCACTTACATTATAAATATTAACTTTTATATATGTATAGTTGAAATATTCAAAAAATAAAATATAGTTTAAAATTTTCGAGTAGGTATCCTCTATGCCTATTGCAATTAATGCACAAATTATTGCAATATATTATCTATTGCCCGATGAGGAATAGCCCCAACAAAATCGTCCCATTACAGAGGAGGTTATTGATCTATCCATGCCTTGGGTATATTTCGACGGAGCTTCTCAACAAAATAGGTGTGGTGGGGGTGATGTACTTCATAAAAATAACACACATCACATTGAAGTAAAGACAAAATCAGGGTCAAGTGCAAACAACTATGCAGAATTGTCCAGTTTAAAACTTCTAATATTATTCTCTATTGAAAAAGGTTGTCGACAATTACAGGTCTATGGCGATTCAAAGGTAGTCGTGGATTGGTTTAATCAGCACACAACATGTCACACACACACACACACTCAACAGTTTATTGGAAGAAGTTATCATGATAAAATCTCATTTTGACTACATTTCTTGTCATCACATTTATAGGGAGAGGAATTCACTTTCCGACAGGTTATCCAAAGAAGTCACACAGCAGGATTTTTGGTACTTGGCCATAGACCATTTACAGACCTTGTTTGAGATATTGATGCATCACAATGACACTTCACAATCTAATTTTATTTATTAGCAAATCTTTTTTACTTTTTGGATAGTGATGTTTATATAGTTTTTGTATGTATGGTGATATATACATGGACGTATGGTCTACATGTTTTACTATTTTGATAGACACAGTATACATATAAGACATACTTGATGATTGCATGTACCTTCTAGCAGTCTCTTTTACAGCATGATATATCAACAGATACAACATGTAATTTTCTATCTTTTGGATAATGAAAATTACGATTTTTCCTTGGGCAAAAAATGTAAGTGATTATTAAAGGTAAAAACATGGTATACTAAAATATGAACACTACTTAATTGTGAAAATATAATTGTAAAACAAGTTAAATATATTTATAGTTCGAACAAAGATAAGTTTTTTTTTTAATTGTCGGGATCAATACAAGAGAAGAACATTCTTCAATCCAAATAATTAGTAGATAAATCTCAAAATTCTATGGATACTGGGTTCTCAAATCTTTCAAACAAATAGTTAATGCTTAAAAGACATATTTTATAATTGAATTGTTAACAATTACAACTAACAAGGGTTAAATATTATCAACGTTTAATATTAGAGAAGATAAGGAGGACAACATGGAACATGAATGGATAGAAGCCAAGATTTTCAAGAGTTGTGACACTAGTTAGGATACACCATGTAGTTGGTCATGTCATCAACTAAAAGATTGCAATGTTGTGATAAGTTGACATGTGGGCTTTGCAAAAACTTCAATTTTTCTCTTGGTGTTGATGATTCCTTTTATCACCAAGAATTTCTTTCTTTCTTGCCAACACATCAATCTCCTTTATTTTCTTCTTACTAACTTTTTTCTCCACCTCTTATTTTGGGTAATGCAGTAGTATGATCTTTTTTTTTGTTGATCCATAATATCTCTTTCATTGAGATCTATTTTTCTTGTTGGTGGTGTATCGCCATCATCATCATTATTTTTTGGTGATCATCTTTCCTTAAAATTTATTTGATGGTTGACAAGATTTTTCCTTAGTGACACATGAAATTACCCAAGTTCTCTAAGACTTCACAACTTAGTCAAATTGATGCCAAATTTTCTATGTTCTATTAAGGGATAGCCAAGGCTTGATAACCTATTAAAGGCCTACATTGACTAATTCAATAATCATAAAATGGATTTATATGCATCCAAGATTCATGGTTTGAACACTTTGGAAATTCCCTTCTAAAATTGAGCTAGGATTATTAGGGACTCCATGATACCGAAAAGGATTTCCTTCAAAAATCTTGCAAATCATTACTCAACATAAGTCTAAATACTATATGAAAATACATTCTCAGGCATCACTTACTCTACCTACTTACGCCTTCAACTTAATGTCAAATGCATTCACAGAATGGCAAAATGAAGGCTATTAGTGTAAGTGACAATTACTAATTACTAATTATTCTTTTTTGTTTGCTAGGTAATGTGAGCCCCTATATGATTGGCATGCCTAACCAGTGGCTTGAGTAGCAGTGACCCAAGGGCATCTAAGCCATCAAAATCACTTGGTGATTGCACCTGTCTTGGGCCACACCATCCCTTAGCATGGTTGGATTTTTTCCCATGGAGTTTTGAACCGGTGACCTTCACATCACAGAGTGCATTAACATAACACCTTGTCATTGTTTGTTCTATGCCCCTTAGGCTACTAATTACTAATTATTATTACTAATTGGTATGTCAATTATTAATTACTAATTATTATTACTAATTGGCACTTACACAAATTATCAAAATTTCCTCAAAAATACATAAACTCATCCTTTAAGATACTTATCCAAGGTCAATTTACAAGCTATACCATTTTCATTTAGTTGTGGACCAATACACACACACACGCACATGTGTACATGAATATCCACTCATGCACTACTGATTGTCTTTCAAGCAAAAGTCAATCAACAATAAATTCCATCCATCGAAGGATGTTGTAGGGAGGAAGATCATTCCTCTCAAGAGACTCTAATGCAAACAATCACATAATTACAATAGCTCCCTAGCTAGACCCTATAATTCATCATTCCCATTGCATAGGAGATATTCTTACAAAACATTATATTACATGATTATTTTGTGCTTCCTTCACACATAAACCAAGCAAAAGCAAAATAACACTACAATAGTGCAACAGTGCATTCCATAGAACACTATGTAACTATCATCACTTACAAATCCTACCTATTCTAAAAGCCAATAATTTAGTAGGATAATTCACATAAATGAAATTTAAATTCATTATGTCCACAACTTAACACGCAATTTCATACACTTGCATTAAAAAATTACTCATCTATTAGATTTTTCATAGCATAGACATTTTACAACTTAACCAAAGAGGCAATAAAAACTATTTGCATGTATAAATAGACATATCATGATATAGAAGAGACACTTATTTGAATTTCAAACTAAAAACTAACTAGGGACTAGCCTTTTTCCACCTAACCATAGGCTTAGTTAGACATATGTCATTCTACAACTAGCCACCCCGTAGCCAATCCATGATACCATAAGGGAAACTTATTTAAACATTCAAGAAATCAGTTAAGTTAAGATAAACCATCCTTTTAGGAATAAGATAGATGAGTAACTCCCCCTTCCCACTGAGCCTAGGGTCTCCATGATTTCCTGATGCCCCCTAGTTAACTTACATAGCATATGAGGAAATCCCTTCATTGTTACGTAATCCCTCAATGATTTCCTCACCTCATCCCTCTCATGATCACCCAAGAACATCAAATCATGGTTCTCTCATCTCTTTAAGGCTCTTAGAGGTTTCTTGCTCAAATTCAATGTAAATAGTTAAGTATAGAATACTTGAATCAATCAAGCAAGAATTCCCTTCGTATGTGGATGTCTCTACATGTGAGAATAACCTCCATTCTCTGCACTCATTTATCTCTACTCTAGAATAGCTCTCACTCGCCCCCTCCTTTCCCTTGTACCCCCTTGAATGCATGCACACTGTTACAACCTTCCTCATTTTCCCATGTAGCTTGCCGCTCAATCTCAAAATAGAGGTGGGTACTCTTGCCTATTTCTCTCATTTATTTTTGAGTGAACTCCCCAACCACCACCCAAACCCCATAATTGTGGAAGATGGCTTCTTCAACTACTATGATTCTCTGAATCGATATTGAGCTTTAAGAAAGAGGGAAAATGATCAAGTGCTAAGTATTTAGCTCAAAAATAAAAATTCTCAGAATCACTCAAAACCTAAATGAACACGTCCATCTCGGCGATACGATCTCAACGCAACTCGTTTCGCTGAAACTGAGCTCGTATGAGGAAGATATCGCATTCTATCTGCTTTGCCAAACAGAGGAATTTTTAAAAAAGAATGTACAGTCACTGCACAGTCAGTAGTCCGTACTTATGATGTGGTAGGTGACTGGGCAGTTCAATAAGATGGTGAAGGGCCAATAAGGTTTCGCCAAGTGTAAAATTGTGGTTAGTTAATAGTGTGGTTATTTGGCTCGTTTTTATTGGTTTATGATGGACCAATGAGGAGGAGACAAGTGGCAAGACTGGAGGCTGCCACGTGTCCCTCCCCAAAGGTCGGGTTCATCGGCATGTTGGAGTAAAATTTATGGGCAGTTCGGTGGCGTTGAACCTGTGACCTCACCCGAGCAAACCTCTTGCCATACCACTACACCGCAAGCTTGGTTCTTATTATACTATACTCACCATGTATATTTAAAGTCATATATGTTGGCGGTTGGGGTTAGGAGGGATCCAACCCCCTCCCATGTGAACACACCATAACATCTAACAGCTAATGGTTACGGTTAACCAAAAAATGCCAGCATAACCATTGGCATTTATTGCACATGTGACCTCTACCACGATAATCGAAGTCTGGAGGTTAGTCGCGTGGTATTAACACTAATTACAGGTTTAACATTAATTAATCTCTGCTTAAAATTTAATTAACCTGTGGTTATTTTGGCAGAATATTTGTCAATCCCTCCAAATTCGGCGGTGACTCCAGTTTTAGTGGAGTTAACTGGAGTTCCTCCAGTTTTAGTGGAGGTTTACTAGGAGAAACAGTTTTTGCCATAACTTTTACAAATTTCGACCAAACTGGGGTCAAGAAAAGGTGTTCCTAGATGATTTTGATGTTTTGAGCACATTGAAGCAAGTTTTAAGAGCAACAGAGCATTGTAAACAACACTTTTTCCATTATTTAGCTAATACAGAGACCTAAGCCATGGAAGCTGGACCAAGGAGATGTAGCCCAGGAGCGGTGAACTCCTTCATCAAAACACTGTGTTAAGTGTTCATTTTGATGGTTTGTTGTACATTTTTTTGTTTTTGTTCAACACTTTACTTTCATGTTATTTTACTCATGAACTTAACATAAAACTTGACTTTTCATGTTATTTTACTCATGAACTTAACATAAAACTTGACCAAATTTACATGTTTTCATTCACAAACACCATAAGGGAACCTATGCACATGAAGCAAAAGATAAGCATTTGTTTTTAAATATGAAGTTGAAATTAGCACAACAAAACTAACATTCAACAACATATCAAGTTGGTATCAAAGCAAAGGTTATTTGCTTGATTGCTTGAGTTTTGTGCAAGTAGGGTTTTAATGGTTGCAAATTTGTGATGCTTACAAGGTTAAAGTTGCAGAGAGGAGAAGGGAAATTTTTGGTTGCAACTCCTAAGGTAATTCCCAGAAGAAGGAGAGCCATAAGGCCACAATATCCACCCAAAGTTCCAATCCCAGCTGCACTTGAAACACCTCAAGTTTTACCTTCAATTGATATTGAGGAGGTACAAGCAGTACCAAAAGTTGAGCTTGAATCCAAAGCCATCATGTTTGGAGCAAGAGAGACTGAAGGTCTTTCAAAAGAGGAAGCATTCAAGAAATCTTTCTATGACTTAACCAAAATGGTTAGAGTCCTCTATGAAGAGAGAAATACTAGAATGGCTAGAGAGAGTTCTAAGCCTCCGCATGGAGAGGGAAGCTCATGAGATAAAAAAAGATGAAAAGAAGGATTCAAAGGGTAATGGAGGAAATCCTCCTCCATCTCCAACATCTTCATCATCTTCCTCATCATCTTCATCATCCTCAACATCTCAAACATCATCATCTTCCACTTCCACCACAAAAATTGTTCATACTCATTCAAAAACCCCAAATGAAAAATTTCCCTTACTCAAATTGGACATTAAGTTTGAAATTCCCATGTACAATGGTGAGGTGAATGCAGAAAAGTTAGACAATTGGATTTGATAATTGGAGGTTTATTTCAGAATTCAGAACCTTCAAGAAGATGATATAAAGATCTAGTTGGCTTCATTGAGGCTAGAAGGAGCAACACTAATCTCGTGGGAAGTAAAGACCCAAGAGGAAATGTGAATTCATGGTAAGATATCCATTTCTTGGGTTGAATTTGTTTCTGCAATTATAAGACAATTTATCATTTAGCCTATATGCAAAAAGCCATTATGAGTTAGCAAAATTTAGGCAACTTGAGGGCCAAATAGTTCAAGACTATACCCATGAATTTAGGAAGAGGGTTTCTTTGTTAGGAGAAAACTTGAATTCCCAAATACACTGTTGAAATATATTGGGGGTTTACATTCCTACTTAAAACGTACTATCCTTATGTTCAATCCAAGCAAATGTGTGCAAACCACGCACCTTGAAGCAAGAGGAAAGAACATTCAAGAAGAGGGTTGTAAGAAGAATCCATTCAAGGGTAAGGAGAAAGAGAAGGGTGGAAAATGGAAGGGAAAGAAGAATGCAAGTGTGAAGAAAGAAGGGGAGAGAACTATATGCCAACATTGTTCCAAAGCAGGGCATGATGAAACCCATTGTTGGAAATTACATCCTGAACTAAGGCCTAAGAAACCAAATAATAAGGGAAAACAAAAGATGACCGCTACCACACAACATGATCTTGGATCAAATTCTGGTGATGAGACCAAGATTTTAGCCATGGTCACAAAAGGAAAAGAAGTTGTTGCAAGCACTAGTTCCTCACATAGTCACAACAACACTCCAAATGAAGAATCAAGAATAGAGTTGTTCCATGTAAGAGTAATTTCAAATCATACAAATATTGATGGATTATTTGATAGTGGGTCACAATCAAACTTAGTTTCAGAAGACTTGGTAAAAAATCTTGACCTTGAAACTGTACCTCATCATAAGCCATATCCCTTAGGTTGGATAGTCAATAATGAAAATTTACAAGTTACAAGGAAATGTTTATTCAGGTTTTCCATTACTGAAAAATTCATTGATGAAGTTGAGTTAGATGTAGTTCCACTTGACATCTCAGGAATCATTTTGGGAAGTCCTTATTTGTATGATAGGAAAGAATTATTTTATTGCCATGAGAACAAATATATGTTGCTCAAGGATGCAATGGAGTATATTGTGAGATCCCATCACAAAAAATTAAACATTTCTTTGGTTAATGCATGGCAGATGAAGAGACTAGTAAATGCAAGTAAAATTTTTGTGATTCTCATGATCAAGAAAAATAATGATGTTGATTATGAACATTTTGAAGGTTGTAATGACGATTTAAAATCTAATTTGTTTGATGTGGTAAGAAAGCATGGCAACATGATTCAGGAAACAAAGGGGTTACCTCCCAAGAGGGGAATTCAGCATGAGATATGTAATAGCCCCAAAATAACAACATGTAATTAATTAGATTAATCAAGTGATTTATAATCAACACGCAATTTATCAACTTAACATTAAATTTCAAAAGAAAATATGAGTAGAGACAACTTACCTGTGGAATGCTAGTTGAACGCTAGTTGAATTCTGTTAACTGCAACAAAGTTTTGGGGACGACTCTCCACCCAACCGTAGGCTCAATTGCACAAAATCATGCTACAACTGACCACCCCCGAGCCCTCAATCAACGTACTACTGCCACGGTATCCTTTGTCTCACAACACTATTCTCCCAAGAGAATGGATGGTGGAACCATGGAATGCCTCTCATATTCCTCCCCATCTATTAAATAGAGCAAACATTGGAAGGGGAACCACATGCACACACTCCATGTGTCAACATGCAACTTTACTACTTTCTTGTTTTATTCTTTTGTTTTTAACTTTTGATAGCTTTACTGATTTACTGTTGTCTTGTTTTTATTCTATTTATATTTATTTAGGAGTAGTAATTAATTTATTAATTATTATTATTACTATTTTTTAATTTATTGTTTATTATTTATTTAATATTATATTATTTTTATTTTATATTATTTATTTATTTATTATTAAGGGACATTACATTTATTTTGTTATTTATTACTTCATGTAACAATCCCGACACCCTCTACTGAACTAGTATAACCAGTAGGCATCGAAAGTTTTACAACACCCGAGAAATCCCAAGGAATCTCTGTCCTTTTTCCCACTTTCAGAATCAGGCATAAGCCTCCTCAGTTTGTATCCTAGTCCAAGGTTGGGCCAAGGCTCGCGCCTAACTCAGACCTCATCTGCCCCCAAGGCCCTAAGGTAGGCATCCAGTACAATTCTCAATGTCTCCGGGCATCTCGAAAGGCTGGCCCACTCCCTCCACAGCTCACTAAGGCGCACAACCCCAGGCATCGAAGTCCTTACACCCCTACCAGATTTCGGCATCCCAATACAATACTAGGTACCTAGCCTTCAATATTAGGCACTTGGCCTCCTCAAGATGGTCCCATAGCCCCCAAGAGCTATCCATCAAGAGCTATACAAGACAAAGGAACGAATGGCATATGTACTGTTGATTGAGTTTGTCCCCAACCCATATGGTGTTACTTATTCTCCCTCGTGCGTATGGGCTCACACGAGATCATCAAATAAACCAGCCCTCTCAGCCCATTTGTGGAGTCCCGTCAATCATCACACCTCAACATGCAACCAATGCATTATCTATACCATCATAGTATCATAGAAAATAATGCACATGCCAAGTCTTGCATGTCATCATGTAACATTCATCATTGTTAATCACAACACTATGAATAATAACGAACTGCATGCTCATGCATGTCATAAATTTGTACGCAACTATCACATGCTTCACCTCATGAAATACCATCATAAGTTATAACATCAACATTTTGTATCAAAGACATATCATGAGTTCACATAATAAATGAACCACATGTCAATAAACCTCATATTATAGCATCATAATTCCTATGCCACGCTATGCATATCATGTCCATCATGAGTATTCAACATTAAATATCTATCATCACGCAATAAATGAATATGTCAATATACCTTGACATAACATCATAATGCCCATGCATATCATCATCATCATAAGGATACATCATCACTATTGTAACAACTATATAAATATGAACCACATGTGCGTGATCACCCTCATACCATCATATCATGAAACATCATCAATATGAGAACCATTTCAATCCATATCAAATATAAAGCAATAATATAGTATAAGCATTCTTGTCATGAATCAATTTCATTTGCTTACATAAACAATGAATACCAACTATAAAATGAGATTATTCAACATCCCTTTAGGATCTAAGCTATCTCACCAATGCGATTAGTGTTATGTTTTCATCAAGATACCAATTACTTTTCAATAATCATTTCCACTTCTTTCAACTAGGAAGTTGACCATTTACACCATAGGTATAATCATCTAAATACATCATTAAATTTTATATGAGCCTCATCATCTTGAGTCTTAATCTCTCGTCATATATTCTTCCTTCCCCAAGGAAATTATGGTGAAATTCATTGTTAAGATATTACTAGTTATACAATCATTATTTAAATCATCTATCTCAAAATTAAATTCCCTTAGTTTTACATCCATTTACCCTTTGGCTTACTAATTCCAATACCGCTATATGCAATTGCACATAAACACTAGGTCATCATGATTTCATTTTATATCATGCTTAATTTACTTTGATCCATGTTGACTTATACATACATCACTTAACAATTATCATTTTCATGCACAAAATATTTTCTTATCTCGTCAAGTTCCTATCTCAATACCACTTGATTGTTTTATCGTAAATTCACCCTTCTTCAAGTTAGACAAGAGATTCTTGCTCATTAAATAGTATCTTTATTTTAGATTTTGAAACAGTTGGAAACATTACTACCATAATTGTCCATGAAAAACTTAAATGTGTGGTGTTATGTGGAAACAACCTCTTTTAACGCTATGGGAACAAAACGTGATAAGTTTCTCTATGTGAAGTCCTACTCATGAAACAATGAGTGAAAATTAGTCAAGTACAACCTCTATTAATTAACTCTCACTTCTTTTGTCAATATGTGCACAATCCTTCTCAAGGTATCCTTATAAAATTTCTAGCAACATTCCTTCCTATTCTTCAACTATTATTTTTTAAACCATTTAAACCTTTAAACATCTTCCTTGTTTATCATCACTGGTCATTATGAAAATTCTCAACTTCATATCTTCACACTTTTAAACTATGTAGATCATCACTATGACCATTACCAATCATGTTTCTCGGTGCACTCATCAATACCCTTAAAATAACTTTCTTCTTGATAGAACATCCCTTCATTTCCTCCTACCAGATATTCATAGATATATTTTTATTTTTCTCCTAGTCTTAATTTCCTAATATTCCATGTCTACTAGCTTCAAAAATGGAAACTTCTTCACTTCATTCTATTTTATTAAATCGACTTATTTTCTCACCTCCAGTCATTGTGATTTATTTTCCTCCTCTCTTAAAAGCATAGCATTGATACACTTTGGAAATGTTGTTACTATTCCCCAACTTGGGTAATACCCTATAAATAAATTCATTAATATGGCTACCAAATGTAATCCGCTTATCATTTCATGTTTTAAGACATCAACATAATAAACTTTCCTAATCATACATCTTGTTATCCATAATTCATGCATATAGTTAGTCACCTATGGAAAACTTTACAATGTGGCTCTCCCATTAGAAGGAAAAACTATTATAGATGTTGTCAGGCACACAAATTATCTCCTCCAATTGATCAATTTTATTACGGATTTAATTCTTTAATCTATGTCATCATACCTTCCAGGTTCCTTCCAACTGACCTTCATTATTACCATGATTATTCAACTTCATTAGTTGATTGCCAATATTCTCTTCTTTATGTGCATCATCCTTAGATAGACCTTATAGTGATACCTTTAGAGTACCAAGTTATGATTATACCAACTCTTCCATTATGTTCTAAAATAGGTTGCCTCTTCTTACTGATTTCTTACCCTTGTTGTGACACTTCCTCTCAACTACCTTAAGTATCTATCTTGCACATTTTTTTATTTTTTATTTTTTATTTTTTTTCCATTTGATCCAAGTTGGCCATAATCACATGAGCTATCATTAGTTATCATCATTAGAAAATTTGCAAGTTTCTCCTTTCCATTTCTTCTTAGAAAACTTTATCCAATATATGTAATTAACCTTGAATCACGAAACCTCATGTAACATTATACTCAACATCATAATAGTTAATTAAATTAAACTGAAATCATAGTGTACGTTTTAGATGTATCATAAAGTTTAAACAATAAAACATGCTTTAGATGCTCCATAAAAGTATCTGTCTTAGTTAAGTAAGAAATCAACCTACTCATTAAAATCCATCAATGTAAATTTTGAAGAATATGATCTACCAGGCATAAGGTAAAGTAGTGTAGAGGCTAAATTAAAAGTAATGTAAAATTTATGAACATATTTCTATGATTGACCATTTCCAATTAAAAAAAGTAAAAAAATTCTACAACAGTCACAAAAACAAAAGACAACATATTAAAGAAAATAGACAGGGATATTAAAGATATTAAAGAAGAAAACCTAACAGTTTCCATAATAAACGCATACTAGAATGACAAATCTCGTGCAGCTCCAAGCATCCCTTATTAAACTCCAATTTTTGTCCACCTTATAATTAAACTCCAATTTGAGCCATTGTACACTGAGTGGATAATGATCAGATAAGATTTTATTGAGCCACCACAGCATGCTAGAATTGAATCCTTTGACTTCGAATGTTAATTACAAGATCATTCAGTGACAACAATGTAAGCAACCGAACCTAAGATTTTTAGGTTGGATAAATTTGATACGCAATCATAATTTCAAACCTCAGAAATCATACTATTGTTGGAGTGTATACTTTCAGTGGTGTGTGTACTTTTAAATTTAATACAAGGTGTATATCAGTTGTTCTTGAATATCTCTTTTATGTATTCTTAGCACTGTGCAAGTTATTTTAATCACAATTTGGAAGAGAAACGCCTACAATACACTGTCTACCAACTGTTTTGATATAATACCACAGTGGCCCAAACAAGTAAACTCAGATTTCTTTGTGGAAATTTCTAAGATATTCTAAGTGGGTATCTTATGACTATGACTGATATAAATGAGTATTTTTGGGGTTGAACCATTTATGGGCACAATATATGTTTCATGCTTGTGATTTAAATACTCTACGTTGTTCCTATGGTCATTGTATAACTGTGTTCAAGTAAATGGCAAGAAAAAAATATACCTACAACAATGCATCTATAAGCTGTTTGACAAAACATCTCACTGAAAAACTCAACAAAACTTAGAAATTACAGTGCGTTTATTGAGCCATTTCCAAGAGGGAATAATACGAATGTAGATTCGATCTGAGCTCTCTGGAAATGATTTGAATATGATATAACACTGAATGATAAAGATAGGGTATCGTATAATGGTAGATAGGGTATCAAATAATGGTTAAAATTACATAAAGAGCAAAGTCATTGGAACATTGTAAGTCAGTGCCATTATAGGTTGAACGCTTTCTATGTGATTTACTGTGACAATGGTATTGAGAATAAACTCTTGTATGACAAGGTCCAGAATGGAACCTTGACTTTCATTTCATATACAATATAATCAATCGAGATTTGAACACTTCACCTTCGTTTCAAAATCTAGATATCTAATATGAAATAAAATGAAATTTTGAATACTGTTTACAATTAGAAAGATTCATCAATTAGCTTCAATACACAAATAAGAAAGACAACAACAACATATAAGGATCTGAGGCAATGGTTAACTTTTTCTTTCCTATGTTCTGTGGATTATATACCCTGCCCACAATCCTTGTCATTGAAAGAACTCTGTCAAAATAGGTCATGTAACTCTGTCACTAGACCACTAGGGGTTTCACTCTTAAATGGCATTTCAGTTCGTATATGTGCTGCAGGGAAATACCCTGTTTTTGGCAGACGTAGGTTAGCTCTCAATGTAATATAGATATAATGTACTGGAATCTTCTTCTCATGGATAGACAAATCCATCAACTAATGAGTTTGTTACTAATCATCAAACTATTGTTCCATCATGCAAATGGAGCTATTATCAAAACGAAGCACGTATTTTCAAACAGCAATAGAACAAAGGAAGCTCTGAAATTAGTGTGCTTACTAAATACATGGATAGCATTCAAATAGGGCAGCATGAAGACAGAGTCACAAATCTGAAACAGAATTGAGATGTATTTTCTTTGAATTTGAAGAAATCACCCAAGAATAAAAAATGGTCCTAGTTCAAATTTTGGTTATTTATTTATGTAAACACCAATGCAACCAGATACATAATCCTTTGACAAGCGTTGATGGCAATTATAATGTTTCAGAAGTCAAATTCTGAGGCAATTTCAAAGTGGTGAAAGTGATTCAAGAATCAAAAGGCAAAGCTTCCCACTTTCTATCTCAACTCTAAAATCATCATGCAGCTGAAAATTTTCATTCACACATTTTATCAAATAGTCTGTATGCATCCATCCTGATGGAATAGTCACGGTGATTTCACTAATCTGAAATAATATCCAAATATAATCCAAATGAAGATATGCCCAGGGATTTGTTATGATTTGTCAATGTTAATGCCCATACCAAGGCTCATGCTACAACTGGCATATTCTTCGTATTTATTAAAATACTCTAAGAAATTCAAAAATTGTCGTGACACATAGTTATGGAACTATAAACTTTTAGGCATAGAAAATAGGCATTCCAGCTTAAAAAATTGAGTCTAAACCTACATATAAAGTGGGCATTCCAGCCTACAAATTTGAGCCTAGCTGCTGAGCAGATGCAAAGTTTTCAAGAACACATTTCATCAAACGGTTAGCATGCAACGTCAAAATCAATAATTCTTCCAATTCACAATCAATTGATGTATGAATACAAGATCAAAATTAAGTGAAAGAGGAGATTTCTGCCACAGAAACCTACAATTTGCCAAATCAATAGTCCCATATTAAGATGGATTTCTACAATGAGTGAATTTGAATACACAGTGAAGTTGTCTCCTTGTTTTCAAATTTCCCAACACGATGAAGAATCACTAGAATTAGAATGACAGGGACCCTTTAGAAAGAAAAAGAGCACTTCACACTAAAGAAACGTGTTGAATATGGACTGATCAACAATTTTTATTTTTTTCAAGATACAAGAGATCAATGAGGTAATAGATACAAATCTACTGGACAACTTGACTGTAAAACTCCCCAAACAACTTTACGTTAAACCTTTAAATGCCTCAAATCTTTGACAAATATACTCTCAGATATGCCCACGAATTTGATAACAGTGTCTCAAAAATTTGCTCATGGATTGGAGGAGAAAGGAGGCCTAGAAACCCTACAACCTTGATGAAAATAAGTCAAAACAAACTCACAGTCAGCCCAGACATTGCCTTAGAAAATAATTAACAAAAATATGGCAGTTCCTAGAAAGATTAGGCTCTCCAAAAAAAAATGTAACTAGCCCCTACATAATTAATGTTCTCACATTAGGTAGAATAGATGTGCTATATGCTCAACGTAGAACCTGTAAAAATAGTAAGGGCTATACCAACAAAATATATGCCAAATTGAACAGCAAAAACCTTTCGATAATCGATCTCTTCAGAAATTGATGGAGTTCTCCTTCAGCAATTCAGTATTTGATTGCAAAATGGGAGAATTTCAGAGAGAAAAAAATTAAGTTATAATTTCGCAATCCTTGCGATTGAGAAATAAATGGTTGACAGGCCTGTGACCCTCAAAAAAAAAAATAGAAATTGATCTCTTCAAGCCATAAACAATGGATTCTTGTGAAATTTTAAATTAAATGGCTCCAAATAACTAATAAACCTTGAACGGCTTTCCAGGAAAATGATCCCTTGAGGGATTTCACTCAGAAATGAAAACGACCTTTCAAAAAGTTTGAAATGGACTTCAAAAAAAAATTCTACCTCTGTAATACGTCCAAAAGGGAATTTTCATTCAAGTAAATATGACAGCCTCTTAATGTTTGCAACTCCTCCAAAAAAAAGAACCAGTGTGGTCTCAGTGCAGATCCCCAAATTCATTGTCACCAAAAACTCTGATCTCAAGTAAAAATTCATCCTATCAATAGACGTCGTGAATCCCAACAAGAAGATGACCTTTTATTATGATAACTTTTTTTTTTTTTTTTTTGTAAAGGTTTCAACATATAACCTAAATTTGGAAGATACTCTGTTCCTAGTTTCTTTCCATGGGACAAAGAACATCGTAGTCTTGAAAGTCGATCTAAAGAATGGAAACCTGGCCCCCTGGTGCCTGAAATCGACATAGTTAAAGGGGAAAATCATGTTGGCCGTGGATTGTAGATTCACGTGAGACTGAAGATGGGGAAATGGAATTCCCATGAAGTTGGGATGGACAAACTAATTTATGCAACTCCTAAGAACTTTTACAAGAAGAAAATTTATGCAGTGCCTTTAAACTTCCATGGTACTAGGCATAAGATAACAACACATAGATAGTGATAATTAAATACTGTTGGAATCAATTTGCTTGCAGAGGTTGTCATTGTGAAATCCATGGAATTCTTTGGAGATGATGTGATTAGGGAATTTCCAGTATTTATGCCAACAAAATATGTATCAACCACGATAAAAAATTACTGCAATTAATAGCTCTTACCACGATCAGTCGATTAATAGCTCTAGCTGAAGAATCCACAAGAGAAAGACTTTGGAATGACCTTGTTCTACGAGAAGGAGAAACACATCTGCACGCATGCATGCTTTTTAGGTAGTCGAAATGGAAATCTCGACCCCTTTATGTATTTACGGTGGTTATAATAGAAATCTTGGAAAAATAAAATTTGAAATTAGATTAAAAATTAGGAGACCTCATGCTGTACTATTAGAACCAAAAATACAAGATCCACATTAGGTCCAAATTATCATCACTCAAACAGATCAGTAGATCTGGAAGCCACACTAAAACAAAAACCCATTTAGATCATTAAAAATTAAGAAAAATCCAAAAACAATTAGGTAGGGCAGAAATCACATGGGAAATTTTGCTCAGAAATGTTGACGGCTTCCCCAAAAGAAATTGATAAATCATTTAGATCAAATTTTTCTATATTAAAATGTCTAAGAGTTGAACTTGCTCTGATACCATATGTAACAGCCCTGAAATAACAACACATAATTAATTAGATTAATCAAGTGATTTATAATCAACATGCAATTTATCAACTAGTTAACATTAAATTTCAAAAGAAAATGTGAGTAGAGACAACTTACCTGTGGAACGCTAGTTGAATACTAGTTGAATTCTGCTAACTACAACAAAGTCTTGGGGACGACTTCGCACCCAACCGTAGGCTCAATTGCACAAAATCTTGCTACAACTGGCCACCTCCGAGCCCTTAATCAACGTACTACTGCTAGGGTATCCTTTGTCTCACAACACTATTCTCCCAAGAGAATGGATGGTGGAATCATGGAATGATGGAATGCCTCTCATCTTCCTCCCCATCTATTAAATAGAGCAAACATTGGAAGGGGAACCACATGCACACACTCCATGTG
>APFE030925600.1:47107-65616 GCA_000404065.3 Pinus taeda | reverse complement strand
TATTTATTATTAAGGGACATTACAAGATACAACTGCAACATGATGTTCCACTTCCAAACATTGGCATGTATCGCATGTTGATCATGGAGAGAATGGAAATCAAGAAGAAAATTCAAGAATTGTTGAAAAAAGGTATCATATGCCCATCTACTTCACCATGTGCTTCACCCATTGTCTTGGTGCCAAAGAAGGACGGGACTTGGCGCATGTGTGTTGATTTCCATGCACTGAACAAAATAATGGTAAAGAATCGTTATCCACTCCCAAGAATTGATGATTTGCTTGATCAATTGAGGTATGCAAAGTATTTCACTAAGTTAGACTTATGAAGTGGTTATCATCAAGTTAGAATCGCTGAAGAGGACATTTGAAAGACCACATTTAAAACTAAACAAGGATTGTTTGAGTGGCTTATTATGCCTTTCGGTCTTGCAAATGCTCTAGCTAATTTCATGAGAGTTATGAATGATGTATTGAGACCATTTATATATGACTTTTTCATTGTTAACTTAGATGACATTCTCATAGTCAGCAAATCTAGAAATGAACATGTCATGCATGTGAAAAAAGTACTTGATGTCTTGAGCAAAGAACAATTGTTTTTAAAGATGTCGAAGTGTAAATTTGGCAAGACTTATTTAATGTATTTGGGACACGTTGGAGGAGGTGAGTTGAAGATAGACCCATCTAAAGTTGATATCATTCTGAATTGGCCCAAGCCCAATATAGTTACAGAGGTAAGAAGCTTTCTAGGGGCAGCATAATATTGGAGGAAATTTATTGCTAGTTTTTCTTCCATTACAACACCACTACATGCAATGACTAGTGTCAAGAAAGTCTTCCATTGGGGATATGTACAATAGAAAGCATTTGATGCTTTAAAAGAAAAGATATTTCAACACCAGTATTGGCTCTTCTGGATCTTAGACAACCATTTGAGATTCAAACAGATGCTAGTGATTACGCCATGGGAGCAATTCTTGTGCAACATGGTAATCCCATTTCATTTCATTCTAAAAATTTTAATGGAGTTGTGACTAACTATCCCACTTATGAAAAAGAACTTTATGCATTGGTACAAAGTGTCAAAAAATGGAAACACTACTTGATGGGGGAGGAGACCATTATCCATACCGACCATCAACAATTGCAGTACTTACAGTCACAACCAAAGTTGAAGCAATCACGACACTTCAGATGAATGGGTTTTATACAACAATTTCATTTGGTTATCAAGTACAAAAAGGGAATCTAAAATAAGGTATTTGATATGCTTTCTAGGCCTATTGTAAATTCATCTATTATACTCAAACACAATTCTATTTTACATGAAAGTTACATTGAGCAATATGCATATGATATTGACTTTCGAGATGTGTATGCAAGCTTGAGGCAAGGAAACTAAAATTGAAGAGTTAGATTACCATGTACATAATAGTTTTTTGTATCACTTGGGCAAGTTATGTATTCCACAGGGAGAAAGAAACAATATCATAAGGGAGGCGCACACTTCATTGATCGTTGGACACTTTTGCGTAGGCAAGATAGTAGTGAATCTCCAAAGGTATTGTTATTGGCCACACATGTTTGATAGTGTATCTCGTTTCATTAAAGGATGTTCTTTGTGTGCAACAAGTAAGCCTAGCAATAGGAAATTATGATTGTACACTCCACTTCGATACCTTCACATCCATGGGAGAGTATCTCAATGGATTTTGTAAGAGGTCTTCCATTGTTAAGGAAAGGTCATGATTACTTGTATGTAGTTGTAGGCAGGTTCAGCAAGATGTGTATACTAACTCCATGTAAAAAGAAAATTATAGCTGAACAAATAACTCATATGTTCTTCCAAAATATTTGGGTTCATTTTGGTCTTCCTACTTCCATTATAAGTGATCGATATTCTCGATTTGTTGGGAATTTTTGGTCAAATTTGTGGGACATGATTAACACTAAGTTGAAAAAAAGTACAACCTTTCATCCGCAAACAGATGGACAAACCGAGGTGGTCAATAGGAAAATCATTCATCTTCTTAAAGGATATTGCAGCAAACATCCCAAGTTGTGGGATGAATAGTTGCATTACATGCAACATGCATACAACAGGGCAAAGCATTCTTCCACAAACACATCGCCATTTGAGGCATGTTTTAGGTACCTGCCAAGATCGCTATTAGACTTCATCTTTGAGAAAGATGTCATCATCGATGGTCATATCGACATCGATAAGGCAAGGAAGTTCATTGAGCAAATTCAGTTGATACATCACACAGTGCAAGAATAGCTTGAAAGGAGTCAAAGCAGCTACAAGGCAAGGCATGACAAACATCGTGTCGATCATAAATTTCAAGTTGGAGACAAAGTTTGGTTATATATTAGCAAAGAGATACTCCAAGGGCAAGGTAAAAATCTTAAGGCAATCCATTATGGTCCTTTTAAAATTCTGGAAAAGATTGGTAACAATGCATTTAAGCTAGATTTACCTCCTTATATGCAAATATACTCTGTTGTTAATGTTGAGAATTTGAGATTGTTTGAGCGTCCTTTGATTAATGATCAAGGAGAGCATGTTCATCTTCCATCAATAGATGATTTCTCATCAGAATATCTCGATGAACTTCAGCAAGATCTCATACTTGACAGTAGAACCAGAACTTCGAAGAGAGGGAATGTCGAATACCTTCGAGTGGGACTAAAGGGAAAAAAAGATTCTAAGGCCAAATGGTTGCAGATCGAGAAAGTGAGAGAGTCATACCCTTTCCTATTGAAAAATTGATAGTATCTTTTGGGACCCAAAAGGCTTCTAGTGGGGAAGAATGATCAGGTGCTCAGTATTTAGCTCAAAAATAAAAGTTCTCAGAATCACTCAAAACCTAAATGAACAAGTCCATCTCGGTGATATGATCCCAATGCAACTTGTTTAACTGAAAACTGAGCTTGTATGAGGAAGATATCATGTTATTGGACTTTGCCAAATAGAGGAATTTTTGAAAAAAAATGTACAATCATTGCACAGTTAACAGCCCGTATTACTGAAATGGCATGTGACTGGGCAAGTCAATAGGATGGTCAAGGGTCAATAAGGTTTCTCCAAGTGTCTAGTTATCGTTGGTTAATAGTGTGGTGATTTGGCTCGTTTTTGTTGGTTTATGATGGACCAATGAGGAGGGGACATGTGGCAAGCCTGGAGGCCACCACGTGTCCCTCCCCAAAGGTCAGGTTCATCGGCGCGCTGGAGTAAAATATATAGGCAGGTTGCTGGAGTCAAACCCGTGACCTCTCCTAAGAAAACCTCCTTCCATACCACTACACCACAATCTTGGTTCTTATTATACTATGGTCACCGTATATATTTGAAGTCATATATGTTGGCGGTTGCATTAGGAGGGAGCCAACCCCCTCCCATGTGAACCCACCATAACAGCTAACGGCTAATGGTTACGGTTAACCAAAAACCACCAACATAATCATTGGCATTTACTGCACATGTGACCTCTACCACGATAATTGGAGTCTGGGGGTTAGCCTAACCGTGTGGTATTAGCGCTAATTACAGGTTTAACATTAATTAATATTCGCTTAAAATTTAATTAACTTGCAGTTAGTTTGGTGGCATATTCGAAAATCCCTCCAAATTCAGCAGTAACTCCAGTTGTAGTGGAGTTAACTGGAGTTCCTCCAGTTTCAGTGAAGATTTACTAGGAGAAACAATTTTTGCCATAACTTTTGCAAATTTCGACCAAATTGGGATCAGGAAAAGGTGTTTCGAGATGATTTTGATGTTCTGATTACATTGAAGTAGGTTTCAAGAGTATTAGATTATTGTAAATACCATTTTTCCATTATTGAGCTAATATAGAGGCCCAAGCCATGGAAGTTGGACCAAGGAGATGTAGCCTAGGAGGGGTGAACTCCTTCATCAAAACATTGTGTTAAGTGTTCATTTTCATGGTTTGTTGTACAAACAATGTAAACTTTGAAACGAGAACTATAAACTCAAAACGGGAACTCTGGCCAAAAAACCCTGAGAAAACATAAAAAATAGTGCTAAAAACAAGAAGTGTGTATACTAGAACAATGGTTTTTTTAGGGTCAATTTTGAACATGTTTTAAAAATGGCAGTGAAAACAAAATTTCCGTGCAAAAAGCACCTTAAAAACAAAAAGTGTTGATACTGGAACGATGTTTTTTTTTAGGGTCAATTTTCAACATTTTAAAAAAATGCTAGTAAAACCAAATTTTTATGTGCAAAAAAACAATTGTTTATGAAGAAAAAAATACACTAATGTAGAATAACATTTTTCTTTCCTAAGTATAAAATCAACATGTTTTAGTAATGGCCATAAAGATAAAATAATGGGATCTGAAATACATTAAAATTCTATTAATTTTCATCCATATTGTTAAACATATAATAACATCACACTAAAGATTGCTAAAATTCTAATTGTTTTCAACCAAAACATTAAAGATACAAAAAAAATTGGAATTTTTTCAACCATCAAATTGAAAAACCATGACATTATGAACAAATTACATGACTAAATTAATCAAAATGTCATTATCTGTATATTGAATGAAACATACATTATATCTCTAATTTAATGTTGCATTGTAGATATTATAAACAATAAAAATCATCATAATTAAGACATATAATCCAACAACATAAAAATGACTCAACTTCTGATTTAACACCATATGGAAATCAAAAATGTTATTTCAAGATACGATGCAAACATCAGTTATATAAATTGTCTTAGAAAAT
Source organism: Pinus taeda (assembly GCA_000404065.3). Taxonomy (NCBI): domain Eukaryota; kingdom Viridiplantae; phylum Streptophyta; class Pinopsida; order Pinales; family Pinaceae; genus Pinus; species Pinus taeda. The sequence goes on along the minus strand of APFE030925600.1, from coordinate 60,848 downwards.
TATTCATATCACTCATATTTTCTTGCACACCATCAAAATTCACATCTTCAGATGCATGACTAGATGCAGACGAAGATGTTCCATATTCTTCTCTTTCATCACTAGTGCCCCATCTGAGTCCACATGCATGCCCTCCATTTCAAGTTTCAAAATTCTTCTGGATCTACAACTGGTTTCAGCAGACTCCCATCTCAACACTCTTCCTTCTGGTAACAACCTTTTTAGAATATCTATCATCTTGAAGCGAAGAGTTCCTCTCTTTGTTAAATTGAAGTCATAAACAAGTATGTCAACATCCTCCAATTTTAAGAGGTCTGTGCGGCAACAATTTATATTTGTACCCTTTCTTTTTCTCTTTCCACCATTTTTTTTTTTACTACCATCTCTGGCTTATACACACCATTGAATGGGTGTGTATTTGTGGCATACCAATGTACTTCAACACTTGCAACATCCTCATTTTCTGTAAAAACCTTTATAACTTTAGCAACCCAAAATGGATAGCCATTGGGATCTCCATCTGCTAGCACTGCAATCATGTAACCCTCCTTAATATCCTGTACTAAACCCCTATAAAGGTCTTCCATGGCTTCACGTTGTGCACGAGATCTTCTGGAACCAATATACATCTTTCTTTCCGCTGCCTGTGAAGAATTAATAATACCTTGAGATTGTTGTTGTTCAACAATGTTTACTTCCTCATGTTCATTCGACACATTTTGTGGCCAAATAAATGGATTTTTCAAAGTTATATCTTCATTTGTTGTTTTTGAAATGATAGCACTTTGATTATTGAAAAATGACTCCCACCAAACTGAATCAACAATGTCAAAGTAATCATATGTATATCTAATACATTTTTTAATTTCTTCCAGGCAATCAGAATAATTTATATCTCTATTCTGTCTGTGTGCATTCTGAACGTCACCAACTAATTGTAATAACAATATTTTTGATGCAAATATTAGATGATCTGGAATGAACTTCAAAAATTGCAAACCTGATGACGGTGCCCATTCTGTAGTAGTTGAATACTTCTTGCCCCATATTAGTGTTTTCCCATCAATTTTTTTGATATGAAATTGATGTTGGAGCTAATGTCATTAAGTTGTTCAATGCATTTCCCTCACAATATGATCCAGAATAAACCGTCGATGTCAACAGTTTTTGACAAAAACAAAAAGTAGGGTCTGGCAGTATGATTTCTTAATACATTCAATTAGTGATGAAGCTCCCAAATTCCTTCCTCCCAATGTGAGAAAAACGACTAACATCTGATAATATGGTCATGGTGTGCCCAACAGAAGGAAACAAACCTTTACATTTTGAAAAATTCTCAAATTCAACAGCATGTTAGATATCCAAAAACAACCTGATTTTTGTTTTCACGGCAATGTTGTCAATTGTAGATACAAACTCAGGAAGATTACCAGACCAATGAGAAATCACATCATGAATTATGGTTATGGTCAGATTTGCATCATTATGAATATTTGGAGTTGTGAAGTACAACCTTGGCAACATTTTCCTATTGAAAACCATACAACCGACCAAGTGAAACTGAATAAAATTTTCCTCCTGTAAATTTTTGGGTGTGCGAACAAAATGTGGTAAAAGTATTTTCTTCTGCTCCATACCATCAATTATCAAACCCAAATATTTATTTAGATTATCATAACACTTCTTTCGATGCTTGTACAACTTCTTCCTTTCGTTTGTTTGTTGTTCGCGATGCTCCTGAAGTTCTTTGACAATTAAATCTACACAACATAAAAGAAATTCATTAAGAAATATGTTTTCGTAGTTGATGACTATACAACTTTAAAAGTTAAAGTTATGAATGCTTACGTCTTTCTAAGCCTTCAAATTTGTCCCTTTTTTATTTAAGAGAAGCACATGTACTGCAAATCCCCATCCTTGTCTTCTTAGGAATACAGACATTGTTGAATTATTTCTTCCATACCTTCACAAAATATTGACATGTAATAAATTGGCCATGTCCCTCAACACCTTCTGCATATTCTTTGTATAAGTTGTAGATTTCTCGTCTTGAAAAATTATCTGGAATATGTATTGTCCCTTTATTTGGCATACACTCTCCATGCTTTGAAAAGAAATCTTTCATCCATGACATTGCAGTATCTGATAATGGCCCAAACTGTCTTTTATGACGTACTTCTGAATAAAATATGGGATCCTTTTCCAAATTTTCTTGAATTCTCGAGAGACAAAAATTCCCAATCGAATGAAACATTTTGAAAGCTTTTCTACACATAAATAAATTCCTAATATGATAATCATAACTTGGCAATGTAGATTGCATGCACCCAACTAAATATGAATTTTGCATGCTTTTATTCATTGACAAATATCTCTTCCTACTTTCTAATGCAAATGTGAAATCCATATGTTTCAAGCAATTTTTTTGGCAACATTCACTTGAAATGAGAGCGTTGATAGAACTTCTTCTCATCAAATATTCTGCTCTACCCCTTGTATAACTAGAACAACTTGCATTGATATGAAAAGGTCTACTCCTACTCCTCAATACAATATTTCTTGGCAACATCTCCATCATTGGATCATCATTTGTATAAGGATTTTCATCATCATTAAGAGGAATGTTATCCACACTATGGTCAGCTCTGCTTTTCAAATATTGACTTGGAGGATATTCTTCATCTTCCCCTTCTTCAATGCTACTGTCATAGTCCTTAGAATTCGGACTAAATGGAAAATTTGACTCGATGTTTAATGGATATCCTTCCTCATGTGCATTGTCAGTGCTACTCTCATAGTCCATAGAATTAGGACTATGTCGAAAATGTGACTGTTTACTTATTGAAGATGCTACATCCTGTCCTTTCGCATTTAGCTTTATACTCATTAGAATTAGGACTAAGGGCATCACCTTGTCCTTCATCATTGCTGCTCTCATAGTCCTTAGAATTAGGACTAAGAGGACACTGTGACACTCCATTCTTTTGAAATTCATCATCACGCTCTTCAAAATTGTTGCTCTCATAGTCCTTAGAATTAGGACTAATTGGACACCATGACACTCCAATCTATTGAAATTCATCATCCCGCTCTTCATCACTACTGCTCTCATAGTCCTTAGAATTAGGACTAACTGAACACCGTGACACTCCATACTTTTGAAATTCATCATCATGCTCTTCATCACTGCTGCTCTTATAGCCCTTAGAATTAGGACTAATTGGACACTTTGACACTCCATTCTTTTGAAATTCGTTATCACACTCTTCATCACTGCTACTCTCATAGTCCTTAGAATCAGGACTAAGTGGACACTGTGACACTCCATTCTTTTGAAATTCGCCATCATGCTCTTCAAAACTGCTGCTCTCATAGTCCTTAGAATTAGAACTAAGTGGACACTGTGACACTCCATTCTTTTGAACTTCACCATCATGTTCTTCAAAACCGCTACTCTCATAGTCCTTAGAATTAGGACTAAGTGGAATCTGTGACTCTTTATTTATTTGAAATATTCTATCCCCTCTTTCATCAGTGCTGCTCTTATAGTCTTTAGAATCAGGACTAAGTGGAAGAATTGACTTTCTATTCAGAGTGAAATAATTCCCACTATATTCATCAATATGAATAGAGTTGTTACGCGATGAAGATGTTGATGGTGTATAAATCAAAACTTCACTATCAGAACAATCCATCCATTTCAAATAGAAGATGTTGAATGATACAAATGGAGTCTTCTAAGGATATTATATAGCTTAAAGAATGAAATTTTCCCTCCAAAATTATTCCCTTCAAAAAGTTTCACGAAATTATTTCCCTCCAAAAATTTTCACGAAAATATTTCCCTCCAAAAAATTTATTAGATTTATTTACCTTCATTATTTTATTCTATAATTTATTGAAAAACGTAAACTAAATTTTTTTATGAAATAAATCACTAAAATTAAAATTGTAAACTACAACTTCTACATTAATTATTCTAATAGTTAAAGTATATAATATTTACTAAACAATTGAATTTTTTTTTTAATTTTCATAATATATTCTAAAACAAATTATCCCACATTCAACCCGTTGTAAAACAATTCTACAATATTCACTTTATAATATTTTAAAACAAATTATCCCACATTAACTGTACAGTAAAACATCTCTGTAATTTCACTTATATATTAAAATTTCATTATCACTATTACTCACATCACATCCAGGCTTTCTAAAAATCGTTGAAAGACTCGTGAATTTGTGGAGCAGCTACATCGCTATCAACAACATATTCAATGAAGAATTCTCGCAATTGAAAGGTAAGTTAAATTTTTTTCCTTGAAAATTTTCATATTAAATTAGTTTTTATGAAAAAGATTTTTTTTTTTAATTAATAATTTTTCTGAGCCAAAATAACAATTACATCTGTCCATGAGCATGGTGGGCCGGATCAAACTCAATCGCTCAATACCCGGGTGGCCGCGTGTGTGTGGGTGGGCGGGAGGTCGGCCGAGCGGCGGGGGGGTGAGGGCATGGGGGGTGGTAGGCGGTGTGGAGTGCCCAACGGTGCCCGCTATGTGGAATCAACCCCCATGGCGGGGGGGGTGAGCTGCCAGGGTGGGCGCCACAGCCTGAACTCACCCCCTACCTCCAACCCCCTCCCGACACCCTCACTCCCTTCACCCACACCCTGCGCCCCTACCCCCTTAACCCCCTCAATGCCACCCTCATCCCTTACCACCTGTTATCTCAAATCTGACCCTGGAAGGCTGCAGACCAGGAAGACCTCAAGTAACTATTTCAAACCTACTTTAAGCTGAGGCTTAGCCTCCCCAACCAGAGAGGGCTCTCTCAAAGGATTAATGTTTTTTATTATGATTAAGATGGCTAACTCTTGTGAAACAAATGTAAAAATATGAGTGGTGGAAACACAATTAGAAAATATTCATTGGGCTTATGGAGTCAACATCATTTCAATATAACAATGGTATCAACCTTACATAGAAGTTAGGGCATTCAGGATTCAACACATTTAGAACATACCAAAATCATATAGGACCACACAGTCTATGAATGTATATAGGAAATTAGAGCACCAAGAGTGAATTCTAAGTGATTACACATTCATACCACTGCAAATATTGGGAAAAGAACACTACAACACATTCTGAACATCGAATCCCTCCTGAGTCCTGAGAAGCAAAGCCAATCTTGTATTACTAAAACAGAGTCTTTACATAAAGCCAAATATCAGAGCTTTTTCCAATAAATTTTCAACCCCTAGTACCTTGCTCTCTCTCCTATATATAGAATTCTTGAGATTCCTCCTCCAGCATGAGGGGAACTCGAATTCTGCTTGCTATGATGACACCTAGTAACCTTTAAAACTAACTAATAAATACAACTGACTACTAACTAGCGGTTTAAGAGACCTAAGACAATTAGGATTCTATCTCTACATCACACTGAACATGGCATTTATTACAATCAAGATTCATTCTTTTACAAGTGGTTTCCTTCAGCTTTAACCTTGATGGATGTTTAAAGCTCTTTGCTAGCCCTTACTATATTATCTCCTCACTGCTGTTGAGAAATAGGAAACTATCTCTGTTTTTATGCTTTTGGTTTCCTCAAAGATATTCGAAAGTAATTAACCATGTTGATCTTCTTTAGTTACCCAACAATCCATTTGAGTGCCACGTTCTTCATGTGCTGTAAGCCTTTCCCATATACATGTGTGATGACAAAAACTTTTCAAAACTAATTGAAAATTCATTTACAATAATTTGTATAACAAAAAGTTTAAAGTTCTTATAACTTCCTCCCGCTTTTTTTGCTCTGGCTGATTGCTCGCACATTGTAAATGATCTTTTTCTGAGACTTCATTTCAAAAATATTCCCTCAGTCCCTCAAAATTGGTCAACTGAGTTTTAATTAGGAACCTACAGCATTTTCATAGCGCGCTACGAAACTGCTGTGCATTATGCATCACCTACAACAGTTTCATAGCGCGTTACGAAACTACTGTATAATCACAAAACACAGTTTTAATACCAAACTCTGACTGTCTTGAGCTTTCTTTTCTTGAATTGTCTTTTGCATCTACCCTGAAATTACTAGTTGAATATGGATAGTCCACCATAGCAAGGTTACTGTATGCTGAGCTTAACCAGTCTTGTACTTCCTTTGTGCTTTTGAGATCCCTGCACATGCGAAACTTCTTGCTATGATTTTGTAACTCTTCATCTTTCTCACCATATGTCTCCAATGTTTTGCATGATTGTTGTATCACCTTGAAATAGTTCTCACTTTCCCGTTTGAAATCATTGAAACAAGATTGTAGAATATATCAGATGGTACAATGTCTTCAAACTACAATATTGACACAGATGAAGCTAGGGCACCTATTGCAATATGTGGATATTTCGACCTCATCCAAGCAGCTAACATTCCACCATAAGTACCACCAAACAAGACAACTGGACAAGCCTCAGTAGGTAGGTTCTTCAGCTGTGAGATAAGATAGTGAATCTCCATCCTTGTAGGCCACACTCTGATTGCCATAGGGTATAGACTCTCCACAGTAGCGGTGTTCTGGAAAGACGAGCACAACTCCGAACTGAGGTGCTATGTCCCATATAAATCCAGTGTTCACAGCAAACTAGTCTGTGTAGCCCTCATTTCCGCAATAAAGAAAAATAGGCCCCATACACTTGAGTATGGTAATTCTATCCCTGTAGCGCACTTTCAAAACAACCAGCAACGACACGGTCTCAACAGAGTAGTATCCACGATCAACATAGTCGCCCATGAAGGGATAGTTGGTATCAAGAGCCTTGCCACCGATGCGAAAAAGCTCTATCGGATCATGGAACCAATGTAGCATCAGCTGCCTTCTGAACAAGTTTACAAGCTTGTACGCCTCCAGTCCGTGCAAGATCACGCAATGAGGTCTCAAGTTTTTTACTGACAGTTAAGCGCAAATTCATGACATTTTGTAGGTGTTGAATGGCATCTTAGACCTCTTCTCACTGTAGTTTAGCAAGGTATGAAACTGATGACTTTGAAATTGAAAAATCAGAATGTGGACACAATATGCAAGCCAAAAAGAAGCAGAAGAAACCAGTGACCAACATCAGTGGCTCTGCTAGCATTGAAAAGGTACTAAATTTATAATAAACCTGAAAGAATATATTATGTTCAGGTACCACATTCTTCTGTTGGAATTCCCATTGCAGCAGTTTCCAATACCCTTCCATCCACACTGTTACAGACACGCACAATCTCAATTGAGCTGACCTTTATGCCCCAAGGTTTACTGTGTCATCTGCACGACCATGTGCTCGATAATATCCTCCTGTAGTTCACTCAAATTTATCCGCTGAAGCTGAAGGCGCAAAATTGTAACACAGTACAGAAGCCAATAGAGAACTAGAGCATGACTATAGCAGAGCATTCCTCTCGTTTTTCATCATTGATTTCTGGTGTCGAATATGTTCTACGAGATTGCAAAGGGGGCAATCACAAACAGGGCGTACCTTGAATTTCCAGTAGATATCCATCTACAGAAATAGGCTGAAGGGCACCACAGTCAACAATAGCTTCAACGCGCTCCGGGCCACCGCATTGAGGCCCTTTCCCAAGCGGTCCAATCTGGGCATTGTTAACATTAATAATATTATGGCCTCTGCTGCTGCAGTGTACCCTTAAACAATCCATTCTAGTGCCATATATCAATAAAGAGATTGATTTCATTACCAAATACAATAAAATCTCCACGAGATTGAACATATAGTGCAAGAATATGACCATGATGGCCACATTCAGACCGCAACTCTCTTGAACCATCATCCCGGAGTTCCCATTTGTATAAATGAATCTTTTGATTGATGCCAGCAAGCAACTTTCCATTAAATGCATTCATATCGTAAACATAACCCTTTGTCTCCTTCTCAGTAACAACTGCAAACATGTGCCAGTACCAGGACACCTAACGACCTTATGATGAAGATAAGCGATTGGATATGATAGACGAAGTGTATAAGATGACAACTGTCGATGTAAACACAACGGATTTTGATAAAAATGACAGTTGGGTGAGATTTTCTATGGATCAACACGAATCCCCGATTTCATAACGCAGTCAGTGCAAAATCGGTGTTTTGCGCTACGAAATCACCTAGACCGGGTTTCTGAGCTACGAAATCACCTAGACAGTTTCGTAGCGCATATGAACTTTGAAATGAGTTTCAACATATGATATTCATGTGAGATATGAGACCAATGATAGACTAAAGAAGAAAATTGACCCCATTTGACATAATAACAAGACTCTTAACAAGATTCTAAAACCAGATGAAAAGACTAGACCCAAAACTGACACCAACCCTTTGAAAAATTTAAAAAATTGATGTTCAGAATTTAAAATATTTTTTCTTGAGTGATAACAGTGGCTCCACTTGGGATGGTGTGCTCCTATAGTATGCTAAGAACTCACAGGTCCAGTGCTTTATCCTCTTATAACAAACAGACAATTGTTTGACAAGCATCTCTTTCAAGCTTCTTGGGTCTTCACCTCAGGCTTAAGCTTGATGATCACTGTAGGAGAAAGAAAACTACATCTACTTAGAATGCTCAGTCAACCTTGAGCTTATTTGCAATTTCCTACCTACCTACCCTATCAATTTCAAACTTCTTTAAGCTCAATCAATGTGAAATTTCCAATGTAGCCAATCATTTGTCTTATTTGATATTTGAGTTTTTTGACTGCATCGGAATTCAGAGCAACTATGATATTGTGATGACCACTGCCACTGAAATTGCCTCCGATCTTCATAGAAAAATTGAAATACTGGAGAGTAAAACTCTTCCATGTATTTAGCGATAGGATCCCAGAATACATGATCAGCTTGATGATTCTCGTAACTTTCTGATTGTGCAAACTGATCTTCAATAACAGTGTACTCTTCCTCAATCATGAAAGAGAAAGGAAGCAACACCCTCTCCTTGTGTTCTGCCATAGAAATCTTTTGAAAAGAATAATCATAACCATGAAGACTATATGATTGAATTGGACCTTGTAAACCTTCAATGTCTTTCTCAATGTCTTTAGCAACTTCATTTAAAAATCTCATCTTATCTTCTGTCTTGCATTAAAATGATTTTAAATACGAAGACAAGGACAAAGAAAAAATTTCATCTATTTCTTCATTAATATGATCATCATTCCATTGTTTGAAACCTTGAATTGAAGGAGAGTTTGCCACCACATCTGATCTATCTATCCATTCCTGCAAAAATATAAGCCAAAAGTCTGTAAATGACTTAATAGATTTGGCAGGAAAGCTTTCAACCCACTGTTTACATTTCCCTTGAAATGAATCATAGAATAACATAATGCAAACATCCTCATGTTTAACTCTAAGAAGCTCGGTAAAATCACAAAAATCTGATATATGCTTCAAAGTTAAACTCAAATCTTCTCCATTGAATTTTGGGCCATTCCTTAGAAAATATGCATCCTTGGGAAAACGATTTTGGAAACCATGAATTCCTGAAAAATTTATGCATGAATGCCTTGAAATAAGAATGGTAGCATCTGGGTCCTTCATAACTCCAGTGGAATCACGATGAATCTATGAATTTCAAATTCTTCAACAATGGAGTCGCTAAGGTAGATTGCAGCCTTGAAAATTCTTTTGAGCTCCTGCTACCTTCAGAAGTTCAGTCTTTTGTTTTCAGGAAAGAATAATCTTCAGGCTCCCTGCAGACGCACCAAAATGTTATCTCAAAATCTAACCCTGGAAGGCTGCAGACCAGGAAGACCTCAAGTAACTATTTCAAACCTACTTTAAGCTGAGGCTTAGCCTCCCCAACCAGAGAGGGCTCTCTCAAAGGATTAATGTTTTTGATTATGATTAAGATGGCTAACTCTTGTGAAACGAATGTAAAAATATGAGTGGTGGAAACACAATTAGAAACTATCCATTGGGCTTATGGAGTCAACATCATTTTAGTATAACAATGGTATCAACCTTACATAGAAGTCAGGGCATTCAGGATTCAACACATTTAGAACATACCAAAAACATATAGGACCACACAGTCTATGAATGTATACAGGAAATTAGAGCACCAAGAGTGAATTCTAAGTGATTACACATTCATACCACTGCAAATATTGGAAAAAGAACACTACAACACATTCTGAACATTGAATCCCTCCTGAGTCCTGAGAAGCAAAGCCAATCTTGTATTACTAAAACAGAGTCTTTACATAAAGCCAAATATCATAGCTTTTTTCAATAAATTTCCAACCCCTAGTACCTTGCTCTCTCTCCTATATATAGAATCCTTGAGATTCCTCCTCCAACATGAGGGGAACTCGAATTATGCTTGCTATGATGACACCTATTAACCTTTAAAACTAACTAATAAATACAAATGACTACTAACTAGCGGTTTAAGAGACCTAAGACAATTAGGATTCTATCTCTACATCATGCTGAACATGGAATTTATTACAATCAAGATTCATTCTTTGACAAGTGGTTTCCTTCAACTTTAGCCTTAATGGATGTTTAAAGCTCTTTGCTGGCCCTTACTGTCTTATCTCTTCACTGCTGCTGAGAAATAGGAAACTGCCCCTATTTTTATGCTTTTGGTTTCCTCAAAGATATTCAGAAGTAATTAACCATGTTGATCTTCTTTAGTTACCCAACAATCCATTTGAGTGCCACGTTCTTCATGTGTTGTAAGCCTTTCCCATATACATGTGTGATCACAAAAACTTTTCAAAACTGAATGAAAAGTCATTTACAATAATGTGTATAACAAAAAGTTTAAAGTTCTTATAACTTCCTCCTGCTTGTTTTGCTCTGGCTCATTGCTTGCACATTGTAAATGATCTTTTTCTGAGACTTCCTTTCAAAAATTTTCCCTCGGTCCCTCAAAATTGGTCAACTGAGTTTTAATTAGGCAACTACAGCAGTTTCGTAGCACGCTACGAAACTGCTGTGCATTATGCATCACCTACAGTAGTTTCGTAGTGCGCTACGAAACTGCTGTGTAATCACAAAACATAGTTTTAATACCAAACTCTGACTGTCTTGATTTTTCTTTTCTTGAATTGTCTTTTTCATCTGCCCTGAAATTACTAGCTGAATATGGATAGTCCACCATAGCAAGGTTACTGTATGTTAAGCTTAACCAGTCTTTTACTTCCTTTGTGCTTTTGAGATCCCTGCACATGCGAAACTTCTTGCTATGATTTTGTAACTCTTCATCTTTCTCACCATATGTCTCCAATGTTTTGCATGATTGTTGTATCACCTTGAAATAGTTCTCACTTTCCCGTTTGAAATCATTGAAACAAGATTGTAGAATATATCAGATGGTACAATGTCTTCAAACTACAATATTGACACAGATGAAGCTAGGGCACCTATTGCAATATGTGGATATTTCGACCTCATCCAAGCAGCTAACATTCCACCATAAGTACCACCAAACAAGACAACTGGACAAGCCTCAGTAGGTAGGTTCTTCAGCTGTGAGATAAGATAGTGAATCTCCATCCTTGTAGGCCACACTCTGATTGCCATAGGGTATAGACTCTCCACAGTAGCGGTGTTCTGGAAAGACGAGCACAACTCCGAACTGAGGTGCTATGTCCCATATAAATCCAGTGTTCACAGCAAACCAGTCTGTGTAGCCCTCATTTCCGCAATAAAGAAAAATAGGCCCCATACACTTGAGTATGGTAATTCTATCCCTGTAGCGCACTTTCAAAACAACCAGCAACGACACGGTCTCAACAGAGTAGTATCCACGATCAACATAGTCGCCCATGAAGGGATAGTTGGTATCAAGAGCCTTGCCACCGATGCGAAAAAGCTCTATCGGATCATGGAACCAATGTAGCATCAGCTGCCTTCCGAACAGCTTTGCAAGCTTGTACGCCTCCAGTCTGTGCAAGATCAGGCAATGAGGTCTCAAGTTTTTTACTGACAGTTAAGCGCAGATTCATGACATTTTGTAGGCACTGAATGGCATCTTGGACCTCTTCTCGCTGTAGTTTAGAAAGGTATGAAACTGATGACTTTGAAATTGAAAAATCGGAATGTGGACACAATATGCAAGCCAAAAAGAAGCAGAAGAAACCGGTGACCAACATCAGTGGCTCTACTAGCATTGAAAAGGTACTAAATTTATAATAAACCTGAAAGAATATATTATGTTCAGGCACCACATTCTTCTGTTGGAATTCCCATTGCAGCAGTTTCCAATACCCTTCCATCCACACCGTTACAGACACGCACAATCTCAATTGAGCTTACCTTTATGCCCCAAGGTTTACTGTGTCATTTGCACGACCATGTGCTCGATAATATCCTCCTGTAGTTCACTCAAATTTATCAGCTGAAGCTGAAGGGTCAAAATTGTAACACGGTACAGAAGCCAATAGAGAACCAGAGACATGACTATAAGCAGAGCATTCCTCTCGTTTTTCATCACTGATTTCTGGTGTCGAAGATGTTCTACGGGATTGCAAAGGGGGCCATCACAAACAGGGTGTACATTGAATTTCTAGTAGATATCCATCTACAGAAATAGGCAGAAGGGCACCACAGTCAACAATGGCTTCAACGTGCTCCGGGCCACCGCATTGAGGCCCTTTCCCAGGCGGTCCAATCCGGGCATTGTTAACATTAATAATATTATGGCCTCTGCTGCTGTAGTGTACCCTTAAACAATCCATTCTAGTGCCATATATCAATAAAGAGATTGATTTCATTACCAACTACAATAAAATCTCCACGAGATTGAACATATAGTGCAAGAATATCACCATGATGGCCACATTCAGGCTGCAACTCTCTTGAACCATCATCCTGGAGTTCCCATTTGTATAACTGAATATTTTGATTGATGCTAGCAAGCAACTTTCCATTAAATGCATTCAGATCGTAAACAAAACCCTTTGTCTCCTTCTCAGTAACAACTACAAACATGTGCCAATACCAGGACACCTAACGACCGAATGATGAAGATAAGCGGTTGGATATGATAGACGAAGTGTATAAGCTGACAACTGTCGATGTAAACATAGCGGATTTTGATAAATATGACAACTGAGTGAGATTTGCTATGGATCAGCACGAATCCCCAATTTCATAACGCAGTCAGTGCAAAATCGGTGTTTTGCACTACGAAATCACCTAGATCGGGTTTCTGAGCTACGAAATCACCTAGACAGTTTCGTAGCGCATATGAACTTTGAAATGAGTTTCGACATATGATATTCATGTGAGATATGAGACCAATGATAGACTAAAACAGAAAATTGACCCCATTTGACATAATAACAAGACTCTAAAACCAGATGAAAAGACTAGACCCAAAATTGACACCAATCCTTTGACAAATTTAAAAAATTGATGTTCAGAATTTAAAATATTTTTTCTTGAGTGATAACACCACCAACCCCCCAAACCCCTCACCCCCAAATCCCCACATGATTCGCTAACCCTCCCATCCCCATCCTCACCACCCTCTTCCACCTCCATGCGCCCACGTTGCCCCTATCCCCTCACCCACACCCATCGCTCTCCCCCTCACCCTCATCCCTCTACACCCACCCGACTGCACCCCACATCGACCGCACCACCCACACCGCCGCCCTCCTCCTCACCTCCTTCCCACCCATGTGTCCTCCCCGTAACTCACCCTCGCCACCCTCTCACCCCCTCACCCG
>APFE030925600.1:27946-46285 GCA_000404065.3 Pinus taeda | reverse complement strand
ATTACATATATTTTTTTTGTACTTATTAAAAAAATCAGAGATATATTAAATGAAATATTAAAATAAATTGTTTTAAATTTGAAAATATTATATTTTTGGGTTTTGTAAATATCAAGATGTAAATATTATTTTAAGCGTAAAGTTTAAAAAATGTTTACATAATTTTTTATTCTTCTACATTTTTATTGAATATAGAATCAAGATAGATCTATGAAGGTTTCATCTAAAAAATTAATAAAATGTAAGAATTTTACTATTTTCACTACTTTCATATAATATATACATAGTTAATTTTGGAATGTTTTATTAGTGATTTACTTTTTTTTACACTAGAATGTTAATGCATACCCTTTTAGAATGTGAGGGGGGGTGGGTGAGGGCAGCGGCGTTGGCAGGGCGATTCTGATCATACAAATAAAAAATTTATGATATATTTTCGTTGTTAATTTAAGTTAATATGTTTTTATTATTTACTGATTTATGTGTTTCTATTTTTCAGGAAAATGGCATAAAAAAAAAATTCAGTGAATCTTTCTGGACCAAAGACTTTTAAAGGTGCATCTTCATGAAGCATTGGTGAACGAACTCCACTTGAACTCATGGCTACAAATCTTTGAAATGCCTCAAGTGATAAGAAGATGATTTCAGACTGGAAGAATTCGAAAGAGGTGAAATTTCCATCAAGAATCTGGTATGTGAAAGAAAGAGAAAGCACAAATGTGAATATATATCTATATATTGATATACCGAATGATAATGGAATTTTTGAGGTGATGGGAAGAGTCATAGATATGTGTTCGGTACCGGACACTGAATTTGTTTACATATTTACAAAAGCTCCCAAGTCACATGAAAGGATTAAATACCAACTATCATATTCATTGTATGACATGAGAGAGGTATCTACAAAGCTGTGTAAACAAATCGTATATGAGATGACACAAAACATCATAAGTATTGTTATTTATATTTGTATTTTGCGTTCTTGAAAGTGTCTCGCTATATTTTTTAAATTTGCTTTTTATTGACATATGATATTTTGTTTGGCTGAATTTTGTTGAAAGTTGTTCAATTAGGTTGGGAGACATTCATTTCATAAAGCATGATATCATGAAATTTGTTAGCAGTTTTTACTCAGTGTCAGAAAAAGATATGGAAAACAAGCAAAATGTAGTAATTGATAATGCCACAAAACTACATCCAAAGAATAAAAAAAAAGGCCTTTGGTGGATAAATCTAGCAATGGTAAACAAGTTACTTTTGAGGACGATGGAGTTGAAATTGACAGTGAAGCATATGTTGCCATTACTGAAGATGACATTGGAACTGAGAAGAGCCATAAAAGACCAAAAGTAACAATGCCCAAGAATAAATCTGTTGGGAATGTTATGACAAAAAAAAGTAAAGTTGAAGATTTTGTACTAGTCATTACCAGCAGTCAAGAACCTAATGAAACTTCAAAAGAATGCAGAGAAATCATTACACCGGGAACTAATTTAGAGGATGGCATTATTAAAAAAAAACAAAATGCCATTCGAGAGAATTTGACAAAGAGAAACTTAATTGATGGTGGTTGTACATTTTAGCTTAATGTCAGGCAAACCTATAAAGCAAGTGAAGGACAATGTCAATATCAAGTTAGAAAGCCACATCATCTACATGTTCACAACTTCAAGACATTGATGGGGTACAATCCATATGCTCATGTGGTTAGTTATGTGCTTCTTGTTGATCGACTTTAAGTTCCCAATAAAGAAGCATTTGATAAGTCAAAATGTTTTGAATACAATTATTATGTGCTTGGGGGGAACCATTCTGTAGAAGCTCAAAGACAATTGATGGAGGAATATCCTAATAACCCACGTTTTGAAACAATGAAATGTATCATTTACGCTAGTTTAAATGAAACAGAAGCAAAGTTAGTGGCATGGGATCATAATTCAGATAATGAATATACGATGTATATGACTTTCATCCAAAGGGTTAGATTTATTCATAGTGAATTTCAAGAAAAATGTGGTGGGGATAGGACAAATGTCATTGCAGATTTCCGAAAGGAATGTTGTATGGAAATAGGCTATCAAATTGAAGAGAAAACCAATTCAAAAGGTGGAAAAGGCAACAAAAATAGTGATTTATTCAGAGGTGTTGATAACATTTCCAATTGGCATTTAGAACTGGAGATATTTGGAAGTTGATTGATGAAATTTTTAGCATGTGGGAAGACATTGGTATTAAAAACCAGAGGGTCAAAAAGTCTAAGCCATTGATATGTAGAAACAAAAATCAGCGCCTGCACTGAAACAACTTCCAGACGATATGACTATCACACCTTGGAGGGCAATGCAAGGAGTGAAAGACCAAAAAATTGTCAAAACAACATTATCTCGTGTGAGGTCGGGGGAATTATCATTGGAGGAAATGTCTGAAGAATTTCAAAAGTCAGTTTGCTGAATTATTTTTATTTATTTCTAGATTATAGTTATCTTTTAAATAAAACACGTTTTTCTTGGTAGTATTTGTTATACATATCACTATACTAACTTTTTCTTACTTTATCTATGCAGTCACAAAGTTTACATGAAAATTCAAGAACAAATGGTTAGATTGTTGAATGAAGATAGTTGGGATGATGTTGTACGCAACTATCCAGATTCAAGTTCTACATCAACATTAAAAGCTTTTTATCTTGCATTTAAAAAGGTATCTTGATTTATACATTCATTTTTATTCATCTATGCACTATTTTTAATTTAAAACTTACACATATTTGTTTATTTGATAAAAGATGAGGAAGGAAGATAATGGAGCACCAAACAGTTTCAAGACTTTTATTGAAAAAATAAAGATCGAAAGATTGAGGAAGCAACGCATTAAGAATGTTGAACTTGATCCAACTCTTAATCATTTCGTTTGGAATGAGCTAGACACTATTCAATATCAAGTAATACAAGGCAACTGTGAAGACATTGCTAAACTCATACCAAAAAGGGATTATGCCCTAGTTATTGCAGATATTCCCCATGGTTTCAATATTCCAAACATTTACTATGATAGTGACCCTTATACTTATCAAGTTTTTAATAAAGTGGTTGCGGGATTTGTAGAAGTGACATCATCACCATTATGGAGATTTGTGACATTTCATTCAGACACACAATTGACAATGATATTGTCAAGCTTCAAGGGGAAAACAAATTCAAGGATGCAGTTTACATGGTAAGACGTTTAAAATGTATATTTGATTAATGTTAAAAAATTCATTTATGTACAAGTTAATTGAACTTTTACTATTTCATGTTACAGGCAAAAGTCATATCTTCTTAACAATGAAGATCAACAATTTATAAATCACTGTGAGTTCATTCATATTGATAGTTGGGAAAAAGATGATAACCATATGTCTATGATTTTTAATCGGGTGGACAGAAAGAGTCATAGCCAAATACTGACTTATGATGATGTTGTGAGAAAACTAACATATGAAGACAAAGAAACAAACGAAGAGATACTTAACATTTATCAAAAACCACAATTATTGATTAACTATCTTATAGACATATGTTCAAATGAAGGAGATTGGGTTCTGGATTTATTTTCTAGCTCAGGGAAGTTTTGTTATATGGAATTGAATTTCAATATGTTCTTTTTTTAATTAATATGTCATTGTACTAGTTTACTTCATTATTTCTTTTGTGCTTGATAATTAGGTACAACACTAGTATGTTGCCTTCAAAAAGGAAGAAATTGCATTGCAATTGAGAAAGATCCATTACAATGCAATTTCATTCAGCAAAGAATTAATGCTCTTCAATTTCTTCTAGATGCAATGCAAGAAATTGGGTTGAAGAAAGGGGACTTTAGTGAATCACGTGTGGCAGAAAAGGCAAAGGAACCCCAACCACCATTACATGGAATGTTTGGAAAGACATACATTTGGAGATTCGTAGACATCAAAGATCCATTAGAAGATGGAAATGAGCAAAAGGAAGTAGAAAATATTGTGGAAGAAGACAGTGATGGAACTCTAGAGGACGAAGAGTTTGGATTACGTGACATTATTGATTAAAATTAAGTTATGCTTAGAAATCAAGCTTTGTAATGTTTTGAATTTAACATTTTATGAGAAGAATAATCAATCAATTAAGGTTGTTATGCGTTCAATATTTGTAATATGTGATTTTCACATTGATTTTTAAGTTATTCATTATTTTTTGAAAAAAAACTGATTATTATTATTTTTTTGACATGAAATTCATAATAATATATATATATATATAATATATATATATATATAATATAATATATTATTTAACCATTTTTAGTTAAAATTTTCGTATAAAAATTGTGATTTGAGAGTCAATTCTAAGCAAAAATTATCAAAACGTGTAGTTTTTTTGTTATATTTATGTTAAAAATGGTTATTTTTATGTCCATTGTTAAAAAATATTGTTTTTTAAAAACAATTATTTCATGTTGATTAAAAAATTAATTAAGGATGTATAAATATGTAGATTATCTAAAATTCAAAATATTGACTTTCTAATTTAAAAATGCAAAACAATAAAAACTTCACTACAAAAAAAAATGAAAATTAAAATAAAAACAAGAAAATATGAAGCAAACGACCACTTCAAAAACTATCAAATTTAGAAAATAATTATTTACATTTTATACACTAGAAAATTTAAAGTCAAAAAATAGGTCTTTTAAAAAAAGAGTGTGATGCAGAATACTCACTTTTTTAAATCAGCATGAAAATCACTACCATTCTAAAACGTAATGTACATAAAAAAATTTAAAGTGCCAAAAACTATGCTCTAAAAAAAACATGTGTGTTCTGTATCACCCATTTTCAAAATCAGGTCGCTTTTTTGTTATCTCTGCGAAACGGGTAACAGTATCAGTTCTCGTTTCAAAGTTTACATTGTTTTTGGTAGTAGAAGGTCGTTATTGGGATTCAATCCTTTTTGTAAAGCATTGTACACATTCAACCTCGTTTAAAGAAAGACAATAAAGTGATTCAACCTTTGGAGGTGAATCCAGAAATGTAGCCCAATGGAAGAGTTAACTGGGTGAACTTCGTTATCATCTATGTCTTGATGCTTCATCTTTCTATTTGTTCATATGTTGAATAAGTTCTTTTCTATACATCTTAAGTTACAATTTTATGTGGAAATTTTTACTTTTATGTGACAAATTATAACTTATATCTCACAAGCCCTTATAGTCAAGTAAAGGATTTTGTTGCAAGTTTTATGCTCTTCAGTTTTTTAGATCATTTAGTATCAAAGCAGTTGATTGTTTAGCTTAGTGGGCACATTTTCCAGCTTTTTTTTTTTTATTGATAAGTGGGTGAATCCTGAAAATCACGCTTACCCTGTGGCTGAGAGGCCACGACTCAAGGGCATCTAAGCCGTCAAAGTCACCCGGGGATTGCACCCGGCCTAAGCCGCACCAGCGGAAACCATGCTGGATTTTTAGTATCGGTGAGACTAGAACCGATGACCTTTGTTTACGGAGCGCCTTAACAGCGCACTTCTTCACCGACTGTTCTAAATCTCTTTGATACATTTTCCAGCTTTAGTTTAAGCAAGGAGAAGGTAATTTCCTTTGATTCAAAATGTCTCATTTTGATTCTTTCTTGGAAAATATTTATTAAGACTCGATTTTTTTTAATATTTCTTAATAATGAAGAACATGATAAAGGAATTATATAATGACAATAGAGAAAGCAATGAATTGCGAAAGTAGATGAAGATATTGGAAGGAAAGAAACCAAAAGTTCCAAAATAGACTCCAAGAATTGGAGGGGATTAACTTATCACTTTGAATGGAGAATTTTAAGTTGGGATGATTGCATGAAGCTGCAAAGGATGTGAAAAGGAAAATACATCTTCAATTGCAAAATTCTCTTGAAGAGCAAATTGGTGAATGTTTAGGGATCGAAACAGTAAAATGTCCCTCCAAGATAAAATAGGTTTGCGGTCATGGAAAGTATACAGGATATGGACTTTATAAAGAGAATATTGATATTTGTACCTTTTGTCAATTGGAGAACACTTCCTATAAACCATGAAAACAAAGTGGGTTTCTTGAAGCTTCAACTACCACTTCATCGACAACATAAAAGAAAGAGGAGTTTACCAATCAAACAGATGACCAAGGGTCAAAGGAGGTAAAAATCTCTTCATTTTCTATATCTTTTGTTACAATGATGATGCATCTTTTGCAGCGCTTGAGAAGCATACCAAGGAGATTGGTCTGAAGTTGTTAACCAATATGGATTACAATGGAAACGGATTTGGAGTCAGTGGTCAAGGCATCAACAATCCTATCAAAGTAATGAGACAACCTCAGAATGAAGGATTGGGATATACTTATGAAGAAGTTGGAGAATGCTCCAAAGTTGTTGAAGTAAGAAAATCATCAAATATTGAGTTTATGTCAAAGGGACTCTTGCAAATTAATGATGCAACAAATCATAATGGTAATGATGGTGATAAGTTGTCTCCACCAAGAGTTGAGCACTTCAAAAGAAGAGCCAAATCGAATTCTCCTCGTCAAAGTCTCAGTCCAAAAGACAATGGGAAAAGGTATAAGTCTCATGAATATTCTTTCTATGATAATTTAACTAAGAAGATACACAATATGTTCCCTTGTACCTTTTGCCACATGGATGATCATTGTGTGGCTAAGTGTGAAGAGTATAAAGCAATGGTTCAAAAAATAAATATGTTTCTTAAGACGAAATCAAAGAACCCTCTTCTAGGTTTAAATGTCTTTTTTCCAAAGAACAATCACATATATTTTTGTATCCATTGTAAGGAAATGGGCATCGGATCGAGAGTTGTTGGAATCTGCATCCCGAGCTCCATCACAAGCCAAGTAAATAGTCGTTGCAAAGATATATGCCAAAGGAATATGCAAAAGGAGAACAGGTGGTCAATATGTCAGAAACAAAGCATGATGAAATCCAATTAAAATTAGATCCATTTAATTGGATTGGTAAGAAATGGCTGGATTTTTTGAATAATTAAAAGTTAATGGGAAATAAACCTTTATTTATATTATAATGGATGTAAAGCCTATTATTATGCATATTTTGAACCTCCAAAAATTGATCTACATTTTTCCATTAATAAGAAGTAGAACTTTGCGAAGAGATTGTCATTGATATCTATTTTTTTAATCCAAGAAAATTATACAACAATTGTTTGACAGACTTGTTGAAGGCACAACTACTCGGGAGAAGCTCAAATAGTCTGTTGTAAATTCTAGAATCTCTTATGTAGTTCAAGATTGATCCACATTCAGTTGCAACATTACATGAACTCTAAGCCTTTATGACAACGTAGGTTGGAGTGAGAGGGGTTGCACAAAAAGAACAAATCAATGATGTCCAACACTTGGAAACTTGTCTGTGGATGGGAGTTGTTACAAGATCATGGAAATAATTATGGGGGTTCACTATCTTTACAACATGCCTCTCGCTCGGGATACACTTTTGTATTCCGAATTGAATCTCTCGCATTTGGAGGGATTTCAAATAGCCATTGAATAAATCACGCATGAAGAACAACTGAAAAAAAGGATCATCATTACAATATTTGACTTGAGGAGTTTTCCATGTAAAAGAGAATGCTTCCATGTCAGAAGAGGTAGTTAGGGGTTGATCCAGAATATGATGGAGTATGGATCACGATGACATTGCATTGGAGAAACATGAAAGGTCTATGAAGATGCATTGAAAATTAAACATGGAATGGTGGCACATGTAAACGACTTCTCGGTCCATAGAGGCATTCAAGATAGTTGTGTAGTTTGTTGGTGATAACGTTGATGATGATAGCGACATCATTAATATTTGATGCGATCTTGAAGGCTAATTTTGTTGAAGCTACGTCCAAATTCAATGAAGATGCAATTTTAATGTGCCAACTGTTTGAGCACTGCGATATGAACACCACAAGGATCAATGTTGGCAGGGGAGGTTACGTTGCACATGAGATCAACGTGCAAGGAATACCAATGTATTGTTCTACATTTCTTGCCAACGAAATCAACGTGGAGATCCATGTCAAAAAGCCATGGTCAATGGATATCCTATTGGATATCCATTGACAAAGAGGAGAATACACATTAAACAAAATCACAAAGAAACTTTTTATTAAAATAAAGAATAAGTGTAAAAGCTACATTGTGGTGGACAATATGTCCTTTTACAAAATGCAACTTCTTACTTAGTCTTTTTTTAGTTATAATACCATAGGTAAATTCCATTGGTGGGTAGATACCATGGGTGAATCTCACTTACAATAGCATGGGTGAATGGATACCATGGGTGGATGCCACTTACAATACCATAGGTAAATTCCATGGGTGGATAAATACCTTAGGTAAATGAATACAATGGGTGAATGCCACTTACAATATCATGGGTATATTCCATGAGTAGATAAATACCATGGGTTGATGACTATCATGGGTGGATGCTAATTTCCATTTGGATCATTCCTCCCTCCTTAAAAAGCAATGATACCCATTGCGTGAAGTTCCCTCCTAAAAAGTCTTTGTTGAATATGAAGAACCACTGAAGAGAAGGGTTTTTTGTGGTTAACCCATAACTAAGATGAACAAAGATGCAAGGATAGAGATACCCTGTAATGCTTGTGACCAACTGTGATACTCACAGTTTGCGACCTAGCAAATGGACTCGATGAAGTGTGAGTTTGTGGATGAAACATAACCATGAAAAATGAAGATCCGAGGATAGAGATACCCTGTAATGCTTGTGATCAACTATGATACTAACAGTGGGCAACCTAGAAAATGGACTTCGATGACAATGATTTTGTGCGGTTGACCCATAACCGTGATACTGATTGTTGATGAAGTAGTAGGTGCCTACATAGCCTAGGGTGGGAGGACACGTCTCCAAAGAACTCAATACAGATGCTGCTATGCTGAAATAAATGAATGTGAAGTAGGTGGCTACTAAATCGGGGTAGGAGGGCACATCTCCAAAGGGAACCCGCTCCGAATGTTGCTCCAAATATAAAAACTAATTTAAAATGGGCATAACCCGGTCAATACAACTCAAAATATTTATTATAACCTGTTTTTGGAAATAGAATGACCATTTTGCATCCTCCCATGTAATTGAAATCTCTATCTAAATACTTTGGAAACTCAGATATACATTGTAGTTGTCTCGCCATCACAAAATTTCTGAAAAAAAAAAATAGTTGATTTTAAATCAGTGCTATCTCCCTCATTCAAACTTTGATTCCACCAATTTTTTTTTTTTTAAATTGGGTGATTTTTCAAGAGGAGCTTAGATATGCAATATTTTTTCAGCAATTATGCACAAAAACTGCAAAAAATTATAGGAAGTCTCCATCCACGAATTGTTGTCAGGAAAAGTTCTGCAACACGACTGATTTTAAATCAACGATATCTCCATCATC
The DNA here is from genome assembly GCA_000404065.3 of Pinus taeda. Lineage (NCBI taxonomy): Eukaryota > Viridiplantae > Streptophyta > Pinopsida > Pinales > Pinaceae > Pinus > Pinus taeda. The sequence goes on along the minus strand of APFE030925600.1, from coordinate 36,815 downwards.
CAGACTCTGATTCAGACGATTTTTTTAATTTTTTTTTGGTATTTTTTGCAAGGAATCCAGATATGTTTTTTTTTTTGTAAATTTTGTACCAAAAGTTTCAAATTTGATCTGAAAACTCGACGCCCAAAAAATTTCCTGCAAAAAAAGGAGAAAAAAATTTCTTCCCGTTTTGCCCAAGGAAGTGTTTTGTGGAGGTTGTAACACGTGCATGAAATTTGTTGAAGATTGCTGCAAAACTATGAAACTAAAATATGCATCAAACCCTCATTCCCATGGAGTCTTAACTTGAATCTGATACCACTAATCCAGATCTTGGAGGGGGGAGGGGCCTAAGATCTGAAAAATTAAAATGATAGAAGAAAAGATGAGAATACACATTAAACAAAACCACCAAGAAACTTTTTATTAAAATAAAGAATAATTGTAAAAGCTACATTGTGGTGGACAATATGTCCTTTTACAAAATGCGACTTATTACTTATAGTATTTTTTTAGTTATAATACTATAGGTAAATTCCCTAGGTGGGTAGAGACCATGGGTAGATTTTACTTACAATACCATGGGTAAAATACCATGAGTGAATGCCTCTTACAATACCATGGATATATTCCAAGAGTGGATAAATACCACAGGCCGATGAATACAATGGGTCAATGTCAATTTCTATTAATAATTATTAATACAAAAGATAATTGATTATTATATAAATTTTTTGATATAATATGTTAATTAAAACATATTAAATATAATATATATAAATAAAACATATTAATATGTTGTATTTAATAACATTATATCAAAATAATTTCTTTTTTTGTAAGTTTGCAAGACTACATCTTCATCATGTCCAATATATCACCCTAATCAATATATCACCATAAACATTATATCAAGAATCTTATATAGTAATCAATAATCTTATATATATATATATATATTTTTTAACGAAGTCGGGTACTTTTGTATTATAAAAAACGAGAACAAAGTTCTGTTACATAACTATCATGAGTTTTGGCGAAGAGGATCAAAATCGGGTGCACAGACCCACTTTCCTCATTTCTGCCACTATGGGAATTGAAATTAAAGAGGGAACGGCTATATTGCCTGACAAAAGTGCCTCCTATGTAGCAAAATTTGCAGCGCATGGGATTTAGTGGAGATTTTGGGTGACCGAGTCGTCTGGCATGGGGTCTTTCTTGGCGCTTGCTTTGGTGGAAGCTGAGGCTTGGTAGCTCTGGGTGAGAGTTCTGATTTGTTCTATTGCTTCCTCAAGGTGACTGCACCTTCCTTTCAAGCTTTCTATTTCTTCCTTCTGTTTTTCCAGCTTCTTGCGCTTAGACCTACTGTCGGATTCATAGTCGCTCTTCAGCTCGTTGAAGTGTTTGACAAACCTGTTGATCATGACTGTATTATAATCCATTATGTTTTGTATTAATTTATTCATGAATGGTTATATACATATTTTCTTTTTTATTACAACCATTAACGTTTTTTAGAAATATAATTATATCAGAATCTTATATAGTAATCAATAATCTTATATTATAATCCATTATGTTTTGTATTAATTTATTCATGAATGGTTATATACATATTTTCTTTTTTATTGCAACCATTGACTTTTTTAGAAATATAATTATATTGAATAGTGCTTTTTAAATTTAATGTCAAGAAAGTGTCGTAAATATTAGATAAGTTTAAAAAGAAAAATAATTTACCTTACAAATTTTAAAAATATAATTTATTATTTTTATTAATTTTTCAATAATAATAATAAAGATTTGTTTAAATTAATATTTTTTCAATATTAATAAAAAATTTATTTTTATTATGAATTGGTTTTACAAATGGTTTTAAAAAATTAATTTAATTTATAATAAAAATAATAATAATAAATATTAGTTTATATTAATAAATTAATATGGTTGCTTCCATTTTTTAAATATAATACATTAATCTAAATTTTATCATGTCTTCAAAAATTTGAAACTACCACAACAAATGTGTGACATAAAATTTGACAAATGTGTGCCATACAACTTTAGCTACACTCTTTGGACAATAACATTATTATTTTTTACTAATTGATAACAAAAAAAACTTTATTGATAATTGAGTGTAACCATATCAATTTATTTATTTTTTTAATTTTTTTTATCCATATAATGTTATTAGCCCATGTTATATATATGTGTGTGTCTTAGTTTAAAGAGGACACAATTTGCCTAGAAAAAATGGAAATTTAGATAGGATTTTGAAAAAATCTGGCATAAACTTTTGAAATTCTGGATACAACTATCAAAATTCAAGATTTTGGGTGCTCCAAGGGTTTTTGATGAGGCTGAATCCATTTCCACCATCAAACAAAATTTAAAGACTTCTAGAATAAGAGTTCTATAAAAAAATTTCATTGATTCACGAAAATTTTTTGTGATGTAAGTGAAATTGTGAACTTTGCAAAATTTCATCGTGAAAGACACAATTTTGTGTAAGTGAAAGGCCACAATTTTGCCCTACAAGAAAAATTATGAACTCAATAAACAACACCTCACAAAACCAAAAAAATCATATATATATAATAAATTTATTTATTTATTTAATATAAAAAAAATTAATACATAATTAAAAAAATATGCAATTTAAAATATAATTTCTATACTTCATACATCTAAATTTAAAATAAAATTTCGCTAATCTTAAAACATTTCAAATTAATGGAAGTAATACATTGTAATAAACAAAACTAAGTAGTGCATAGATTGTATAATCCATCATGTCTAACAGTAATTTGATTGTAGGCGTGGATTTCGGACTGATAAAGATGTTGGCCATAGAGTGAAGACTGGCGGTATTAGGCCTTCTCTTGACCTGTTTGTCTTCTACGCAATGGATCTGTCGCCGTTCACACCAAATTATTTTTCAGTGGCCTCATCTCCCAGTGAAACTTCCTCCAATAGATACCATAATCACAGACATCTGCATTTACCCTTAGCTTCGAATACTGATTCTTATCTTTTTTATTTTCATTTTTATGGGAATTCTCGGACTTTCACTCCAACAGCTGTTGCAGCAGCAGTTAGGAATAAACTGAAGGAAAACAGAGACTCTACGGCAGGCGCTAACGCATATGGCAACCACAGCCAATACAAACGAATCGACACCCACCAACAGCACAATGCTTTGTCATGGGAATACATGATCAGAGATTATGTAAAGAATGGCTTCTGCGATAAAGCGCTGAGGCTGTATTATCAAATGCAACGCGCAGGCAAACAGCCAGGCAAGTTGGTATGTATTTCTGTTATTAATGCATGTGGTAGCCTCTCAGATCTCCAAACAGGCAGGAAGATTCACGAAGATATTATCGCAGGGGGAATTGAGTCGGATGTGTTTGTGGGTACCGCGCTTCTGTCAATGTATGTCAAATGTGGGAGTTTAGAGGCTGCATATCAAGTGTTTGACAGAATGCCTGAACGAGATCTTGTGTCATGGAATGCAATGATTGCTGGTTATTCCCAGAATAACCATCCCCATGCAGCATTAGCATTCTTCAATGAAATGCAAGTTCAAGGCATAAAACCTGACTCTTTCACCATGGTTAGTGTCCTCCCTGCTTGTGCAAATTTATTATCTCTGGAGCAAGGTAAACAGATTCATGGTTATGTAATAAGAAATGGATTTGAACATAATATTTTTGTGGGCAATGGACTTGTAGACATGTATGCTAAATGTGGGAATATTGTCATTGCCCAGAAATGGTTTGAAAGAATGCCTACTCGAAATATTGTGTCATGGAATGCAATCATTGCTGGTTATTTCCAGAATAACCAACCCCATGAAGCATTGACATACTTCAATGAAATGCAAAAATTGCACATAAAACCTAACTCAATCACCATGGTTAGTATTCTGCCTGCTTGTGCGGTTTTATTGGCTGTGGAACAAGGTAAGCAGATACATGGTTATGTAATAAGACATGAATTTGAATCTCATATTTCTGTGAGCACTGGGCTTTTAGACATGTATGCCAAATGTGGACATATAGGCATTGCTAGACAAGTTTTTGACAAAATGTCTAGTCGAGATGTTGTCACATGGAATGCAATGATTTTGGGATATGGACTTCATGGACATGGTGAGGATGCTCTTGCTCTTTTTACCCAAATGCAAGGGACAGGCATAAAGCCAAATCATAGCACCTTAGTTGGTGTTTTGACTGCATGCTCTCATGCAGGGTTAGTAGACAAGGGCTGGCAATACTTTGAGTGCATGAAATCAAATTATGGCCTTGCACCTCAGCTGGATCATTATGCATGCTTGGTTGACCTTCTTGGACGCGCTGGGCATTTAGATGAAGCACATGACATTATCAAAAAGATACCAATCGAGCCTGATGCTGCTGTGTGGGGAGCCTTGCTTGGGGCTTGCAGAATTCACCGTAATATTGAGATTGGAGAAGAAGCAGCAAAACATGTTTTGAAATTAGAACCAAACAATGCTGGATCTTATGTACTATTGTCAAACATCTATTCTGAGGCAGGCAGGTGGGAGGATGCAACAAAGTTATGGTCGATGATGAAAGAGAGAGAAGTAAAGAAGCAACCAGGCTGTAGTTTGATTGAGGTAAATAGAGAGGTTCATAGATTCCTTGTGGGAGACAGAACCCATCCTCAATCTGAAAAAATTTATGCAACGTTGGAAACCTTGTATGGAAAAATAAAGGAGTCCGGATATGTGCCTAACACAAATCTTGTGCTGCACGATCTGGAGAAGGAGCTGAAGGAAAACGTGCTATGCAGTCATAGTGAGAAGTTGGCCATTGCTTTTGGGGTCATCAACACAAGCCCGGGTAACCCGATTTGTATAATGAAGAACCTTCGTGTGTGTAGTGACTGCCACAAAGCCACTAAGTTCATCTCCAAGATTGTTGGGCGAGAAATTATTGTGAGAGATACAAACCGTTTCCACCACTTTAAGGATGGATCATGTTCTTGTGGAGATTACTGGTAATGTAATCGAGCCCAGCAACAAATATATTTATACCTTCAAGAATCCAGCAACAAATATATATATACCTTGAAGCTAATATGTGCATACTATTCCTTTTTTCAAGTAGAGTATAATGTCTTTGTACAAAGAGGGGCGTTTAACCCAAAGGTTACAGGAACTGTGGGTGAGGATCAGGATCAGCAAAGGTTCTAGTGTGGGTGTGACAGTCATTCCAAAATTAAATATTGGGATGTGGCACCCTATCTGTTGTATGCATTTATGATTATATGTAAATCTAGGCATAAATTTTAGCAAAATAATAAGAAAATTCGAAATTCTAGTTTCTAGACATTTAGATGCCAACTAACTGAATGCATTTTCTTACCTGTTAATGCAATCTCTCTTCTCTGTTCTCCTCTGTGACAAAGGCAACTTACGTGTTGAAGTCTAAAGACTAGTACATTGATGCACCGAATAAACTTGTCCGAATGCAAATCAACACATTTTATGGAAGGTGAAAAATCCTACTCTGTATTTAATTATTATATTCCATTGTTTATAATGGTTGATTCAATTTCTCCGTTTTGTTTAATAACTTTTATTTTTTCCTCAGTGAGACATTAGAATTCGAAAATGTAATTCACAAGACAATTGGCCTTGTCAACTTCTTTCCGAGGACGTAAATGAAGACTATCATTACTGATATCCCTGTAACTGTTGTTAAAAGGTGGCAATCCAGATGCCACCTTTATATACAAATGTTCCCAATAAGGACATAGTTTATTCATCAAAAGATTGTATATTCTTTCATACACACTCAATGTGGCAAAAACAGTAACTAATATGATGAATTTCAGATACTATTTTGGTTAACGTAAGACCGTTGTTAGCATGTCATAATAGAACGAAACTTCACTTGGATGTTCTGGTCACATTGAAAATTGAAGCAAGTTTTTGATGACAGAGCAATTGACCTCACCTGCCAGTTCTTTTCCCCGATGCCAAAACGTCCCTGCAGAACTGTGATCAAGCTATCAATGAAACCTGCACCGTTGGATCAACAGCCAACCAAATCAATGAACCACATCTATTGCAGAGCTCAGCACTTCTAATTTTACTTCGAAATGATTTTGATGTATTTGATCAGAACCCTTCATTACTGTTGTACATTATTGAATTGATTTTGATGAAGTCATCTTTCATAATAATTTGATGACTCTTTTCTAATTAGGATTAATGACAAAAAAACATACTAAAGTAATTCTTAATCATTTTTTTGTAGAGAGAAGTAGACTGATCTTTTTCTTTAAGGAATATGGGTTGTATCGTCTACCAAATAATTCAAAGAGATGTATAAAAATAATATTTTTCTATGACATATGTTGCCTCTATATTTAGTATTTAATCATCTTCATAATATTTTCACATCAACAAGTTGATGGCAACTGAATTTGCAAAGCCTATATCATGATTAACTGTTAATTTCAAAATCATCCTCTTGATTATTTGCATATTGAGTTAAAGTTCACGCATTAGACTGAAAATGTTGTTTAGAGTTGAGAATTTGCTCAAATTTTTGTTTTGTGACCTACACTCTTCTGCGACATGTTCAATTGGAATACATCTTTTGCACCATACTTGAGTCATATCCTTACCTTTTCCTAATTGATTATCATTGTTAGGAGAATATTAAGATCTTCTAAAATGTTATTGCTTTTGATTGTTTCCTCCTCTTCCTCGACTTTTACCATGGCCACAACCATACTCTTTATTTTTTGAATTGGTGAATCTTCGTCTTCTTCTAAAACTTTCATTGTATGTTCCCCTTCTTCTTGTACTTTCATTGTAAGTGCCTCTTTCTCTTGAGATTTCTGCTTTTGAGTTTGTAAACAAAATACCTTATCAGTTTTTCTGTGAACCAGAAGTCTTGTCTCATTAGATCAAGTCACTAAGGGAATCATAAGTTTGATTATCTAATTTACTAGCAATTTCTGAAGTTTTCAAAAATTGTTTATAAGAGGGTGGCAATCCATTACTCAATATTTAGGCCATAAAACTTTCTTCCACATTATGAAATCCACATTTTGGTATTTCCCATTTGATATTTTCTAAACTAGAGATGCACTCCAAAGCATCTCCCCCTTCAACCAATCTTTGTTCAAGGAGCTTTGTATGGAATTGATCCTTTTTAATCAAGTTGAATATCAAATGCTTTTTTTAAAATTTGCCATGCATTCCAAGCATCAGTTGCATTTTCAATATGTACAATGAAATTTCAATATGTACAAAGATTTCATTGGTTAAAAAAAAAATGCCTTTTCATCTTTCAATTCCCATTTGCTAATTCTTTAGCATAAATAAGCTTAATTGCAGCTTTATCACCACTACAGAATTTATAAATTAATTTGTTTTGCATGCGATGACTTAAGCCTTATAGTTCTTGGGTACATCCAATTCAGTGAATAAGTTTACCAATTGAGACACGATAAGTTGCTTAGAAAGTATAAAGCACAAAAGACACTCAACCACCAAGAAAGAGAGCTACAGGGATTTGGCCTTGACCTTCTTATAGCTTCAATAAAATAAGCCACTCTTGTCAACCTTCAATTTGAGATTACAAGTAATTAAACCACAAAATTTGATGCTATAATCATCTTCAGACCAAAATGAACTTTTACCCTTTTTAAAGTAAAATATTCGCAAATAAAAATTCCCCTTTGAACTAGTAAAGACTGTAAGTACAACAATTTATTTTCCAATAGTAATTCTCTTACAACCCCTATTGCGGGCCACTTCAAAAAAAAGCATGGGACAAATTTTCAGTAGTCTACTTTAAAAATGCCCACTATAAGATCACAATCTCCACTTAAACTCTCTCGTTTTCTTTCTTGAAACTGATGATTCTTTGAAGTAAATAATTACCATCCTCCAAGGATGGGCACGACCAAAACTTAAGATGGCACCGTATCACCTGTTGATACCTATTTGAAGCCACTTTAAAGAGAAGCGTAGTGATGCTATGCCAGAGATTCGATGAGGGCTGTTGTCTTCTCGATCGTTGATTGCAGATATGGGAGGGCTGTTAAAATTATATGACAGCGATTCTATATGTGGAATAAAAATTTAAAGAATCGTAAAACTGGAATGAAGGTTTAATGTTCAGTAAAAATAAATTACCTCCAACCATTGATAACGCTCTTGCTATAAACCAAAACTTTTTCTATTACGCTTCCACAGTCCACTTGCTTTCTTGACTGAAAACAACGCTCCAGCTTCAATCCAAGCAAAAGAAAAGAATGCAGAAAGTCTGAAGGCACTTCCAAGCTCTGCTCTCTCAGCTAGATGGTGTAAAAACTGAAGGGAATTGAGATGCAAGCTTGGGGACCAAACAGATAAATTTATAGCCAAGCTTCCATGAAGCCCCTGATGGCTATGTGTCAGGTGTTTCACAGATTAAGGTAAAGAACTCCAAATGGAGTAATGGACCACTTCAGAAGCTCCCAACAAGAAAATTAATTAACTGCAGTTGATTTCCTTAATTTAAGGAAATTACTGCAGTTGGTTTCCAAAAATTAAGGAAAGACTGCAATTGGTTTCCAGAAATTAAGGAAAGACTGCAGTTGGCTTCCATAATTGTAGGCAGCAGTTGGTAAAAAGATTAATGGAGCTTAACATTCTCCCACTTGGTCCATACTTCCAAACTTAATGTCTCAACTTAAAACCCATTGATAATCTGTATTAAGTAATAGATACATGAATCATGAAGATAAGTCCTCTAATGACGAGTATTATCTTCCATGCATTACTATGTATTTATTCTTATTATAATTTATGTGGCAACAATTTCTTAATGAATAAACCTTATGTTTATTCTTGGTC
>APFE030925600.1:0-24380 GCA_000404065.3 Pinus taeda | reverse complement strand
CTTGCATAGCAAATGCAGTTCGAAGGCTAGCTGGCTTGACTTCAGGCTCCGTCCTTAAGTTTATAAAACAAACAAAAATAGACCAACAAACAAGCTATTTTGCTCACAAGATAAATACAATTAAAATTAAAATTAAATTAAATTAAAGCACTACTTTACGCAAATTAGATATGAGCACAAAAATGTAAGCTGATATAACGATTCTTCTAATTAACAATTAAATTTCAACAATGCTAAATCTGAACTTCATGCGGAATAAACATAGAATCAAAAACTGAATGCCCGAATAAGAAATAAACCATTTATGTGCCAAGAATATCTTCTTAAAATAGTGTTGGTGCAATGCTTGGGGATAAGAATCAATGAACCTCACAAATTCCAGCCCATTCACAGTACACATATTGTTCAAACTTCAACCCCAACACGAAAGACAGATGTAAGGAATGAAGCAATCTAAAATTATCGTTATTCTTTGGAGCAAAACAATTATTCAGGACATTGGGAATAATTTTAATTAAATAAAATACCAATGTAATAAAATTAATTTGTCATCCTACAGGAAACAAAATCTCTGTGCAGGTCGGCAGGGGATCGATAAAGGGTTTCAGACTTCCATTTGGACAAAGAAACAGAAGTAGTCTTTGACCGCTTCTAGAATGGGATCAACCTTGTTAAGCAAGACAAGGACAAGAAGCTCTTCAAGGGAATTTTCTATATTGCCATCAAGGATGTGGACAGTTTGAAACATGAATTCGAAGAAAATATTTCCAAAATATGTTCCAAAACTCATGAAAACTTTCTATCAAAAATGTATGGCGGAAGGGTTGAAATCCCGGCAATGCCTCCATATAATCGATGATCTGAGTACCCGGAAAGTTTAAGGGAGATCACATGTACAGTAGAAGAGATGAATTCAAGCTATCACAACAGTATCACTTTCTTGAATGATCTGAAGCTAGTAATTGCTCAGATTGCAGCTAAAGACTGGACTTCTGTAGATAGTAAACGTGTAGCCCTCAGGGTGGACATACTAAGGACAAATCTAAAGACAAATACGATATTTTCTAACAAGAAAAAGAAAACCAGAATCATTCTCCATTTGTTTTCTTGCCCCTCGAAAATTTGAATTCAGTCGCTTTTAAACGAATGGAGAATGATAAACAATTTTTTCGGGGCATGGACTGTGATTTTCGTTATCATAACAAGATAATTTTGGTAAGGAGAACAAACCAAGGCAGAGATAAATGTTTAGCTCTGATACCAATGTTAAAATTATATGACAACAATTCTATATGTGGAATAAAAACTTAAAGAATCGTAAAACTAGAATGAAGGTTTAATGCCTAGTAAAAATAAATTACCTCCAGCCATTAATAACGCTCTTGCTATAAACCAAAACTTTTTCTATTACGCTTCCACAGTCCACTTGCTTTCTTGACTGAAAACAACGCCCCAGCTTCAATCCAAGCAAAATAAAAGAATGCAGAAAGTCTGAAGGCACTTCCAAGCTCTGCTCTCTCAGCTAGATGGTGTAAAAACTGAAGGGAATTGAGATGCAAGCTTGGGGACCAAACAGATAAATTTATAGTCAAGATTCCATCAAGCTCCTGATGGCTATGTGTCAGGTGTTCCACAGATCAAGGTAGAGAACTCCAAATGGAGTAATGGACCACTTCAGAAGCTCCCAACAAGAAAATTAATTAACTGCAGTTGATTTCCTTAATTTAAGGAAATTACTGCAGTTGGTTTCCAGAAATTAAAGAAAGACTGCAGTTGGCTTCCATAATTGTAGGCAGCAGTTGGTAAAAAGATTAATGGAGCTTAACAAGGGAGTCCAGGGTTAAATTCTGCTATGTGATCTCTATCAAGATTCAATTCAGTGAAATCTGATTTTTTTGCTCTTCAATCGATTTTTTTGTGTTGTTTGTTGTTTCTGAAACACTGCGAATTCTAGATCCGGCCTTAACCACCGCAAAGTTAACTGATGGTCAGATTTCCAGCAATTTTTACTTGGGTTAGAGCCGACTTTCTCGATCCTGATGGTTTAATTGCTTAATTGTTTTTTTCAGAGACCCAATGGAATAAAATGAATCATGCTAATCCCTCTTGCACTGGTTTTGGATATAATCGCTTTGGTCAATCCCATCAGATTTTTGAGGATCATTTGAATCTTCATAATCTGCACACCTTCATAATGGCTTTAATCTGACACCATCAAGAGCATTATAACTGTATTCAGCAATATAGACTTGGTATAATTGTCCTCTGATTTGCATTCCAATCCAACACTATACTTGTGCTTCAATGCAGTCAAAAATTATGCAACAATTGGATCCTCATCTAGCGTTTTAATAGGTTTCACGTCAAAAACATTCTAAACATCTGATTCATTGTCGTTCAGTTGATCATGCAAATCCATTATGGTATTTGAAGTTTCTTCAAAATACTTTCAGCAAGTTACGATAAGAACAACAAGACATGTCTCAACTGTTAGAACCCTACAAATATCCATACAATGGCATCCAGAGAAAAATACATTTGAATGGGAAATACCAAACAATTCCTGACTCTGCAGATGCAATTTAAGCAACAAAGTGTTGCCAACTTTGTTATTGGTGAGGCGCGAATGTCGAGCCCTAGGCCAATCTTTTAACAAGGAAATGGTGAGTTTGTTCTTTGCTGAGCAGCAGCTAGAGGGATCTACTAGATCTATGCGGAATCTACTAGATAGATGGCCAATTGAGTAGATCCATGCCAAACAATTGAGTTTATATCAAGATTAAGAACAAAGGGTATTTTGGCCAAAGATTTCAGTTCCTTCATAGATTTGTGAAATCCACACCATTGTTATTTTTATTTTTAAAGATTTGTAATAGATAAATAGATATATAATCTTGGTTTTAAAACGTATGAAGATTTTTATTTTAGTTTTTTCATATATTTAATAAATTGAGATATATTGTAAAACTGGATTTTGTTTATGAATGTCTGTGAGTTTTTTTTGGATTGTAACAATTTTTTTTTGAGTATTTCTCCATGATTCATGGTTGGTAAATGGGGTAAATTGTTGACCTTGATTATGGAGTCTAAGCCCAAGAGGATTAAGAGACTCAAACTTGTGACCTCTTCAACTTCACATGAGAAATATTAGGTCTCGCATTTGGCTCATGATCACTTAACTTAACCGTTGAGGCTTGCTACAACAAATATTATAGATCTATCTCGACAATTTTTTTTGACAAAACTAATTGTAGAGTAGATCTAAAATCCAAACAATTTGAAGGTAGATTTAGAAATAATGACCTTAGTATTCAATATTTAAGAATTAAATACACTTTTATTATTATTATTATAATAAATAACAAACGAAATACCTTATTGAAGGCATTCCTTTATTCGGCAAATAAATTAAGGTTTGAGTTATGGAACCCTATTGATTTAATCATAAATTACTATGTCATTCTCATCGCCATAGCTCTAATACCATGTTAATTTCACCAAGTGCCCTTAAACACAATTTTATTAATCAAGAAAAGAAAATTATTAATATGTGAGAGGCACATTGTATACATAACCTTGGTATCCTTATCTCAAAATGCCAAATGTCATTGACCAACTATGCATGGATAATCACTACAAGAAGAATGTAATAAGGGTGTTCTCTTTGATAGGAAATATCTATCCTCTAGAATAACTCTATCTATTATTATTTCATGAAGATACTATCTAACTAAACTTTAGTAGTACAGAATAACATTCATCTTCTATGAGAGAGTCCTAACAACAAAAATTTTCCTCATAGTTATTGGGCATAAATAATAAAGATCTATAGGAATGTTCAATGACCTTGCCCTATACTAGGATGACCATCAATTGTTGAGATTTGTCGATGTTCAACACGTCTAGGGTTCTTATATCTCACATTGTGCCTATATCTCTTAAGGCTTCTCTAATACTACTTGATTCACCTTGGTTTTGCTTCCAACACTACTTGATTCACCTTGGTTTTGCTTCCAAAATTTAGGAGATAGTTATTGGAATTACCTTTCTTCAAGTTTTGTTTCTTGCCAGGAAACAATTATCTATTGTTTTCTTTTTATAAAAGTCCTAAGACTATCCATCTTCTGTTTTCTTGCTAACCCCCTATAGTTCAATTCCATGAGAGTAATTTGATTTCTTGGATTGAGGAGTTTCCTTATGCCTCTAAAGGTTGCATAAAGCATTTTGCACTCCAAACTACTTGTTACGATTAGCCTCTTCCTCTCACTTTTCTTTATTTATTTTCTTACATTGTATCTTCAAAGTGTATTGTTCATATGCATCTCATTCAAGTAAATTTAACATGTCTTAGCTTGAATAGTGTATAAGATCTTCACATCTTGTAATGGAGGATCAATGTTGGATGGCCCAACTATGTTCTTTTTTATCAAGCAAATTTTCTCTAGAACAATAGGTTTTGTGAGAGGGAGGAAAGGGCTATCATGTGGAATGACTCCTTTTGAAGGGAACAACTCACCCACCTCTTACACCTATCTTTGTGTCTAGGAATGGACACATTTGTTTCTTAACTCAAAGGGTTGATTATCTGTAATCAGGATGTGGTATTTTTGTTGTTTCTTAGTATGTCCACCAGTTCTCCAAAATGCATTTAAGAGCTTTGACACTGAAAGTGATTTTGGGTGGTTGGCTCTTGATTATGATTTACCATATACAATTTCTTATTTCTTGGTGCTTCACTTTGAAGAGGAGTGCTTCTAGAGTAGGTTGTGAAGCTTTCGCTTTTTTGTTCTTCTTGCAATATTTAGTGAATGGTCATATTTGTGGAAAGTGTTGCACTTGAAAATGTTTGCTTGTAATATATCCCATGTGTGTGTTTATCCTTCAAAATTGAGCTTAATTGGTTTCAACAACCCCTTCACAAAATTCCACCTCAACATAGATTCAATCACATGTATACTAGTTAGATTTCAATTTATCTTTGCCAACAAGTTTTCCTAGGGTTTTGGTTGTTGAAACTAGATATTGATCTCAAATAAGATCAGAGGGGGGTGAGGAAAATAAACCCATACTAGGATTGAAGATGGAACATCATCCACTAGTTTGAAATCTAATGACTATCCATTTTGCAAGTGAATATGTTTAGATTCCTTGATCACTCATTATGTTATTCTCTTGACCTGCGAGAAGATGCTAGAATACCAAATATACGAAGAAACACAACCCAGAACACAGAACAAAATGAGAAATAACAACATGTATTTTATTATTCAGAGATGAAAGTAATGTTCACTTGCCTCTTCGAGGGGGCAACCTCCAATAGAGCAGGGCTCGATTACAAAATAAGACACAACCCTATTACATAAATAAGGGGGTTAGGGTTGGACCCTAACATGCCCTCCCCCATAAAAACAACCTTGTCCTCAAGGCTGAAGCTACGGAAACTGTTGAAGAATAGTCGTTGGTTCCCAAGTTGCATCTACTAGAGAGGTGTCTTTCCACTTGAGGAGGACTTCCTTGATCGTGCGGCCGTGCAGATGTCGTTCTCGCATGTCAGGGACCTGTTCAGGTTGGAGCCAGGTTGAACCTTCTTCATCCAATTCAAGTAGACTGGCTTGAATTCTACAATTGTTCCCCACCACTTTCTTGAGGCATGATACATGGAAGACTGGATGGATTTTTGCGGTGGGTGGCAAGGCTAGCTTGTAGGCTACTTCTCCAATGCATTGAAGTATTTGATAAGGTCCATAGAATTTTGGAGCTAATTTCTAACAACCCTTGTCTTTGAGTGATGTTTGCTTGTATGGTTGCAGCCTCAAGAATACCTGATCCCCTTCTTGAAATGTGCGCTCCGAACGATGTTGGTCTACTTATTGCTTCATGCGATTCTGAGCTTGATGGAGATTATCTTTGAGATGGACTAGCATGGTTGCACGGTTCTGTAGGAGTTGATCCATTGCTTGCACCTTAGATCATCCAGGGATATAAGAAGTAGGTGAAGGGGGGAGTTGACCATAAACTACTTCATATGGAGTCATCTTGGTGGTGGTATGATAGTTAGTATTATACCACCATTCAGCTAAAGGTAACCATTGTACCCATTGATGTTGCTTTTCTAAAGTGAAGCACCTGAAGTAGGTCTACAGACATTTGTTGACTTCTTTAGTTTGACCATCAATTTGGGGATGATAGGAAGCACTTAGTTGGATTTGGGTGCCTTGTAGCTTGAAAAGTTACTGGTGAAGATCGGGTCACGATTAGACATAATGGAAGTGGGCATGCCATGCAATTTGAAGATCTGATCCATGAAATATTGAGCCACCAAAGTGGGGGGTAAAGGGTGAGGTAGGGTGCAAAAATGAGCATACTTAGAAAGTCTATCCACAACCACCATAATGACTAACTTGTTGCCTGACTTCGGAAGACCAGTAATGAAATCCATAGAAACATCCGTCCACATTGGGGCAGGGATGGGAAATGGTTGTAAAGTGCCTAGGGACTTGACTGTTTCTCCTTTGTGGAGCTGACAAACATCACATTCAACTACAAAAGTAAGAATGCCAGTTTTCATGCCTATATGAAAGAAGGAACGATGAGTGTGAGCATAAGTCTTTTGAAAGCCTGCATGGCGTGAAGTGGGAGATGAGTGAAACTCTGCCAAAATGCGCATTTTGAGGGTGGATGTCGGTGATATTAATACTCTATCCTTGTAGCGAAGAATCTCGTCCTTCCAAGAGTAGCCCACTGTGGAATTAGGATCTGCTTGCAAATTATTAATGAGTTGGGAGAGCAAATGATGTGAAAACCATTCCTTATGGGCTTCTTCAATCCAATCTGGAATGGGAAGAGAGATTGCTAGCAGGGTTTGTCCTCCTCAAATTGGCATGATAAAGCATCTGCTACGACATTTTCACGCCCTTTCTTGTAAATTATCTCATAATCATATCCCAGCATTTTGGCTAGCCATTTATTTTTTTGTGGCAAGGATAGCCGTTGCTCCAAAAAATATTTAAGGCTTTGATGGTCTATGCTGATTTGGAAACGCCACCCCAATAAGTATGGTCGCCAGGCATCCACTGCATGTAAGATGGCCATCATCTCCTTCTCATAGGTAGATTGTCCTAGATGTTTTCCACTTAGTTGTTGGCTAGTGAAGGCCAAGGGTCGACCTTCCTGCATTAAGATAGCCCCAATACCTGTACCTAAAGCATCACATTCAATCACAAAAGATTTGGTGAATTCGGGTAGTGCCAATACGAGAGTGGAACACATGGCTTGTTTGAGAGCTATAAACGCCTGTTGTGCTTCATCAATCCAGAGAAATATTTTTTTCTTGAGAAGGTGAGTGAGGGGTCTAGCAATGTGACCATAATTGCTGACAAATTTGCGATAGTAGCCAGTGAGACCTAATAATCCTCTCAAACTCTTCAAGGTCTTTGGTTGGGGCCAATCCTGCATTGCCTGGATCTTTTTGGGATCCACCCTGACACCTTCATGGCCCACAATGTGGCCCAAATACTCGACTTATTTCATGCCAAAAGAGAACTTGGACAATTTGACAAATAATTTATGCTTTCGGAGCAGTTGCAAGAACAGGTCTACATGTTGAAGATATTTTTCCCAGGTGAGGCTGTAGATGAGAATGTCATCAAAGAAAACAAGGACACATTTTCTGAGATATGGTTTGAGCAAGTGATTCATGAGGCTCTGAAAAGTGGATGGGGCATTACAGATACCAAATGGCATGACCAAGAATTATAATGGCCTTCATGAGTTCAGAAAGGAGTCTTGGAAATGTCTACTTCTTTCATGCGTATTTGGTGATAGCCCGAGCGAAGATCTAGCTTAGTAAAGAATTGAGCACCATTTAGTTCATCCAGTAAATCATCAACAACTGGGATGGGGAACTTATCTTTGCCTGTAAGCTTATTAAGGGCCTTGAAGTCTGGACACATGCGCCATTCCCCATCTTTCTTGAGCACCATGACCACAGGTGATGAATAAGGACTGATGCCAGGATGAATGACACCGGCTTCCAAGGGTTCCTTGATGATTTTTTCAATTTCATTCTTTTGGGTGAAAGGGTATCTATATGGGCACACATTCGTTGGTTGTGCCCCTAGGACCAAAGTGATGCTATGATCATGTTCCCCTCTAGAGGGTGGAAGCTCATGAGGTTTGTCAAAGACTTGTGGGTGGCTGTTTAAGGCCTGTTGCATCTCAGGATGAATATGAAGAGTAGTGGGCTCGATGGCCTGGATGACATTAAATTGGCCAATAACTCCATGATGGCCCTTTTTTAACAACTTTTCCATTCATCGCGAGATGATGATAGGAGTACCTGCCTAGAGTCCACGGAGGGTATGCGTGTGGTCCTTTTGCTTAAAGCTCATATATAACTCTTGGAAATCCATTGTGATTCTACTTAGTGTGTGGAGCCATTCAGCACCCAACACAATGTCACAACCACCCATGTTGATGGAAAACATGTGGGTCTTTAGGTGGTAATCTTCCATCTAAAGTTTGATATTTTCATAGCTACCTTCACATTTCATTGTCCCCCCATCAACAATTTGGACCTAGAAATTAGAGACTGCTCTGACAAAACAATGCACAACTTTTGCGATTCTCTGATGGATAAAGTTTTGCGTGCTGCCACTATCAATCAATACTACTACAGGGTGATGTTTAATAAAACCTTTGATTTTGAGAGCTTGGGGAGAAGAAATTCCTGCCAAAGTATGGAGCGAGATAACTGGTTCTTCTGGTATAGCTGGGAGCTCATTGTCCTACTGGTTTTCCTCATCTTCCTCCTTTCTTCCCTCAAAGGGTGGGGCTTCCTTAGATGAACTGTGATCAGTAACATCAATTTGAAATAATTTGGGTTCCTTGCATTTATGCCCTGGGGAGTATTTGCCATCACAGTAGTAACACAATCCTTGCTTTTGTCTTTCAACCATTTCTATAGAGGACACCTTTTGAACCTTAAGTGTTTGGGTAGTGCCCTGAGCCTGGGTGGGGCGTCCCTTGGCTATGAAATTTGGACGAGGCGATTGGGCCGTTAAAGCACGTTCCACTTCGATAGCCTCTATGCAAGCTTCCATCCATGTGGTTGGGTGGTGCATCCGGATGTGGGCTTGGATGGCATCTTTGAGACCACTTATAAAACATTATAAAACATTCCAAGTAGAATTCATCTCCCAAACCTGTCGTGTGGAAGGCTAATGTCTCAAAGGCTGTAATATAGTCGTTTAATGTGCCTGTCTGTCTGAGATTAGTAAGACAACCCCTTAGATTCACGGTCAAAGTAGTCACAAATGGATTTTGTGAACACTTGCCAAGTAATTGTCCTTGGATAGCATTTCTGATGCCACTGCCACCATTTCCATCTTTCTTGGTCCAAGTAAAGGCCTCCCATACATAGCTTAGTATCATCATCTACGATGTGATTCAGAGTGAAATAGTAGTCCATTTGTGATATCCATATTGCCGAATTAGAGTCATCAAATTTGTACATGTCCAACTTGGGTGGTCAAGGGTGGGAATGTTGGTGATTTCCATGGAAGTGAAGATGATGGCTAGATTCTCCTTCATGGTCTTCATTAAAAGCATATGCCTATGATTGTAATGTCAACTTGCACTTTTTTACTGTGTTTGTTAATGTCTCGATATGCACCGTTAAAGCTTCCAACCATTTTTCAATGGTTTCCATCTTCTCATTGGCCATGGCTTGAGCTCTAGTTTCTACCATACATAGATTCAGGTCACTTGTCGTCATTGTGAAAAAATTTGGGACCACCTAAAAATTGAAGCTAATAAGTGAATGGTACCACCTCGCTCAGCTTGTCGTCCTGATTCCTATGGGCTAATATGTCTCTCATAAGCGTCCTAGGAGGGCCTCATTTTTTTTTTTACTCTGAAAGGAGTTTTACTCCCCACTTATCAATACTATAGTAGCCAATTTCCAGAAAAGTTAATCCTGTCCAATGTCCTGCGAGAATCACCCTAGGGTATAGGAGCCCCCTCCCTGCACAAATGGTCAAACCTTTCTGTGAAAACCTCAACTGCTGACTGTGAGTTGGACAGCGGCAATGACAAAACCCCAGCTGCTAGATCTTAATGGGATTGTGGCGGTAGACCCTGAACTGGTGGATCTGATTGTTGTGGCGGCGACAGAACCCCAACTGCTAGATCTGATCCGACAAAGAAGATGATGGGCGATCTTCAGAGAGATGAGGGAACTCTGGTCTCAAGGAGTGTCAGGTGCTACAAATCGCAATATACATAAGGGTCCAACAGTAGTACTCATCCCAATATTTTAGGGCACTAACTAAGGAGGATCAACTATACCCTTAGCCATACTACCCGACTACCCTATTGTACGCGCAAGTAATCTCCCTGAGTGTTGTTCTTGGTGCACTGTAGCAGCAAGACGACCAACAGTTTATCTACGGCGAGGTTTTAGGCGAACCTAGGGGGATTTCGATATACCCAAAGGGTACGTGGAAGACAGTCCGTGCGTGGTTATGTCTAATGTGCTACTACTCGAAGGGGTATCTACAGGGGTTTCAAGGGATTCCAACAAGTGTGACCACCTCTTGTATTTCTTGTGTGCATGCCTCCCCAAATCCGCAGGCTTATACGCTCAACGATAGATCTCGTGGTTTAAAGAAGCCGGAACACGTCACTAGCAAAAAAAAATTATGCTAAAAATGGAGATACCATCAGCCCTGGAAAGCACTCTGATACCACTTGTTATGCTCTTAACCTACAAGAAGATGCCAGATTACGAAATATACGAAGAAACACAACCCATAACACAAAACAAAATGAGAAATAGCAACATGTATTTTATTATTCAGAGATGAAAGCAATGTTCACTTGCCTCTTCGAGGGGGCAACCTCCAATAGAGCAGGGCTCGATTACAAAATAAGACATGACCCTATTACATAAATAAGGGGGTTAGGGTTGGACCCTAACACATTAAGATTAGCTCTTTGTTGTCATTAAGCTTGAAGGGAAAGGTATGGAATCCTAATGTCCACAAAAGTATGTATGCATGTTTTTTTTCTTCCTTGAAGAAATATCTTTATATTTCGTATGAGGAATATAAATGTTTCAGTTCTCAAGGGACTCTCAAACAACGAGACCTAAAACCATTACAAAGATATACTCATGATGAGCTCACTCATCACATACAAGAATTAAACCTGGAAAGGAAGCATAAAATTTCTCCCAACCACTCGAGCTACACTCAATGGACAAAAGTACGTATACAGGGTGCTTTGTCTCAGTGGTTTCCAAAGAAGGTTAGAGTCTAGCGAACTAACCAATATGAGTCTTTCAAAGAACAATATCGATTCTTATACAAGAGGGAACGAGAAAGATGTATCCTTGATATTCTATCTATCTTCTTCACAAATATTTTTGTTTGTAAAGTTGCAATTTTGATCCTTTTTGAGTTGTATGTCCCAAGAGATTACAATGTCTCCACATCTACAAAGAATTTTAAGAGAGAGATTGTGTTGCTTCCTCAATGATTGTTACCATGGGAGCTCCACTCTATGACCCTAGCTAGAAAATGACCATTCGATGCAAGTCATATTTATAATGGGGTTGTAATACTTAGTGTTCCATGACAACTTCAAGGGCTTAGGAACTTTAATGGAAACTAAATTATAGGTACAAGTTAAAATATTATGTATCATAAATGTATCTCATTTAAACTTTTTATAAACCATTTTAACTATTATTTCATGACTTATATATAAATTCACTAACAAAAACTATATTATTCATAAAATTCAATTTTAAATTTTATTATTTCTTTTAATAGAAGTTGGAAAAACATTTATATTAATAAAAACATGTGGCTAGAGAACACAGGAAAGGTAAATAGAAAAAATATTCCGCATATATGTATATCATCATATAGAAGTTATAGGTTCCACCTATCTTCAACCTGATGAGTCTGTGAAGGCCTATACTATTTTGATGTGACTATGTATATGCAATTGTATTTGAAACTTGGTACCAACTTTGTCAAACTAAAGGAATATTTCTTATGGCCAAGATATGATATGGAAGGTGCCTCTTCATCTTCAAGTGTCTATGATCCTTGTTCATTCACTTAGCTAGAGATAGTGCCAACAAAATGTAGAGGGCCATAAACTAAGAAGTCCTTACCCAAAGGCGGAGAGGAAAACCATGATTTTGAAGAAGGAAGAGTATCACCTTGACTTGCACCAAGTATTCCAAAGAGTCCAATATGTGGTTGATTTGAAGAAGAGTTCCTCTGACTATATCTAAGCTCAAATTGCCTATGAGGTTGAGAAAACGGTCTTCAACCTCCTAATACATCACTTTATTTCCTTGATTTCATATTCATGACAACCAAAGGAGCTACGAGTGGCATACAAGTCCTTATAGTCCATGGGAGTATGAGACCTACGCATAGAGAAATGGTGAATTAATAGAGAGAGAAATGACCATAGAGAAAGCCCGGGAGGGGAAATCTAGCTTGGGGTGATTCAAAAGGAAAAATACATTTATTGGATGATAGGGGACCTTGTCGAAGACAAATCAAGCTAGGGTACGCCCATTAATACTGGGATCATTATCCCATAGGTGCAACATGGGAGATGAAAGGTGGCATTATAGTTTCAATTGTAGCAGAATATTAGTGCCATGTGTGAGGGTGGCATTATAATGGACTCTCTGTGTGCTGCATGTTGAGGAAAAGTCTATCACATGCCCTTCATAACTTTAAACTTAGTTAAAGTTCTTGATTATGGAATAGGATTAACACAATGTGTTATTAATCCTTAAACACCCCTTCTTACTAATCTCATTGCATGCTTGGCTTGATCTACAAAATTATTGTTATACCTTTTTAGATGAAACCATTCCACTTGACAATTATTGCTTAATAAAAATCTTGTTTGACCGATGAGTGCTCTAAATAAGAGATCCTTGACTTTTGATCTTGCAATCATATGCTTTATAATAATTGAAGAATCTCCCATAATTATTAGAGAATTATCCACTTCAACCAAGTTATTTGATAAATTTACTAATTTTCATGCATGTATATACTCTTATATAACACATGCATACATACCACCACCATTAATAAAATCTCTAAAATATATTTGATGTATATCTTTATCACCTATTTCTAAAAATATAATAATTTATACACTTTAATGTTCATGTATATATATACTTTTATATACCACATACATATAGATACCATAGATAACTTACGTATATCTTCACCACTTATTTCATAGATAACTTACGTATATCTTCATCACTTATTTCTAAAAATATAATAATCTATGTAATTTAATTATTTATTAAGAAAAATATAACAATATTCCTAACAAGCTAATATTGATAATCAAAATTATAACTTAATTTTTAAATATAGTTCTTTTTATGAAAATTTAAATTATTAAAATAAATGGTAAAATTATAATTATTGATATTGAATTTAATTTTTTTTTTTAAATTATTTCTCTAATATAGGATTGATACTCATTATTTCATTTTAAAAAACCACACATACTACATTATATTCTAGATGAATTATTATTTTATAAATATTTTAATACTTTTAACATAATTAAAAGAAAATATAATTAAAAAATATAATATTTATATTTTAATAATATTTTGCTTTTTTTAATTAAAAATTATCAATTCTCCCCATTTTTTCAAATGATTATTCGAACATTTGAACAAATAAATTATTATCATTACTATTAAAAAAAGCTATATCAATTTAAAAAGAATTTAAAAGAACCGAGTGGATATATTCTCATTTCTTATATGTGGTGATGAATACTAATCCAAAATTCCGGCGAAAGCGATCTTCTCTACTCAGAGTGGCAAAAAAATTATTTTGAAAACGAATTATAGTTTGCGGTGGTTTACACCGTCGATTTTGTACCCCACAAACATTCACATTAAACTTTCAGGCTGTCGAAGGCCAGATGCCAACTGTCGAAGCTCTTGTTGGTGCAGAGAATTTAGTGAACTGCAGAGAAATTAGTGAACTCCTATGGTAGGCGTCCTCCTCCTCCGGCCTTTCCTTTTGCAGAATGAATCTGTCGCCGTTTTCCCCATCTTCTTTAAGCCTATCTCAATTCCCATCATCCAATAATGTTTCCTGCCATAAATACAAGAAGCAGACGCCTCTGCATTTGCCATTAGACTTGAATTCTAATTCCAGTCATCTCTACTTTTATTTTTATGGGTATCGTGCTTCTCCAACTACCACTGTTGTTGCAGCAGCAGTTAAACAACGATGGAAGAATAAAGTGGAGAAGAACATAGAAGTTTCAACAGGTACCAACGCTTATAGTACCCAAAACCAATGCACACAAACGGATGTACAGAAATGGGAGCGACGCAATATTTTGTTCTGGGACAAAATGATCAGAGGTTATGTAAAGAACGGTTCCTGCGGCAAAGCGCTCAGGATGTACCATGAAATGCGATGCGAAGGCATAGAGCCGGACAATTTGGTATTTATTTCTGTAATCAATGCATGTGGCATTCTATCAGATTTGCGAGCGGGCAGGAAAATTCATGAAGATGTGATCGAAAAGGGAGTTGAGTCGGATGTTTTTGTGGGAACTGCACTGACCTCGATGTATGTTAAATGTGGGAGTTTAGAGGATGCAGGACAAGTGTTTGACAGAATGACTAAACGAGATGTTGTGTCATGGAATGCGATGATTGCAGGTTATTCTCAGAACAGCCACCCATATGAAGCATTGGCATTCTTCAATGAAATGCAAGTCCGTGGCATAAAACCCAACTCAAGCACCATGGTTAGTGTTTTATGTTTGTGCACTGATTTATTGGGTATGCGACATGGTAAACAGATCCATGGTTATGTAATCAGAAGTGGATTTGAATCTGATGTTGTTGTGGGCACTGGGCTTTTAGACATGTATGCCAAATGTGGTAATGTCGAAATTGCTTACAAATGGTTTGAAAGAATGCCTCAGCGAAATGTTGTGTCATGGAATGCAATTATCGCTGGTTATTCCCAGAATGGCTATCCCCATGAGGCATTGGCATTTTTTAATGAAATGCAAGTCCAGAGAATAACACCCAGTTCAATCAGCATGGCTAGTGTTCTGCCTGCCTGTGCTGAGTTATTGGCACTAGAACAAGGTAAGCAGATTCATGGGTATGCAATAAGAAATGGATTTGAATCCCATGTTGCTGTGGGTACTGGGCTTTTAGACATGTATGCCAAATGTGGGCATATAGGTATTGCCCGACAAGTTTTTGATAACATGCCAAGTAGAAATGTTGTCTCATGGAATGCAATGATTTTGGGATATGGAATTCATGGACATGGAGAAGATGCTCTTGCTCTGTTTTCCCAGATGCAACAGATAGGCACAAAACCAAATCATAGCACCTTGGTTAGTGTTTTAATTGCCTGCTCTCATGCAGGGTTGGTAGCTCAGGGCTGTAAATACTTTGAGTGCATGGAGACGTATTATGGTCTTGCACCTAATCTGGAACATTATACCTGCTTGGTTGACCTTCTTGGACGTGCTGGGCATCTGGAAGAAGCACATGACATCATCAGAAAGATGCCAGTAAAGCCTGATGCTGCTGTGTGGGGAGCCTTGCTGGGGGCCAGCAGAATTCACTGCAATATTAAGCTTGGAGAACAAGCAGCAAAACACCTGTTTGAATTAGAACCAAACAATGCTGGATATTATGTACTGCTGTCGAACATCTATGCTGAGTCAGGCAGGTGGGAGGATGCAACAAAGTTGAGGACAGCGATGAAAGAGAGAGAAGTAAAGAAGCAACCAGGATGTAGTTTTATTGACGTAAATAGAATGGTTCATACCTTCCTCGTGGGAGACAGAGCCCATCCTCAATCTGAAAAGATTTATGCTACTCTGGAAATTTTGTACGGGAAAATAAAGGAGGCAGGATATGTGCCTAATACAAATCTTGTGCTGCACGAAGTGGAAGAGGAGCTGATGGAAAACATGCTATGCAGTCATAGTGAGAAGCTGGCCACTGCTTTTGGGCTTATCAACACCAGCCCAGGCACCAACATCCGTATCATGAAGAACCTTCGCATTTGTAGTGACTGCCATAATGCCAGTAAGTCTATATCGAAGATTGTTGGACGAGAGATTATTGTTAGAGATACAAATCGTTTCCACCACTTTAAGAATGGATTGTGTTCTTGTGGAGATTACTGGTGATGCTACTTAAACCCAGCAACAAATATGCTTATGCTTTCAAATTTTATTTTCTGCATACTATTCCATTGTAAAAGTATAATACTTCTGTACAAATACAGGCATCCGTTGACTTATGTAGGGTGAAGCTTTGGTGCTGAGCATAAAGAATAATTCTCATGTCTATAAACTACAACACTAATATGGACCCTGGGCTTGTATCATATAATTGATATATTATAATTACTTCATATCTGGTAAATCTTGGGCTTATATAAAATAATTGATAAATTATACTACTTCATATATCGTGAATCTTTATAATATATTTAAGCTAACATCTGGGCTGATTATTTTACCATTAAATGTTTTATTAACATATGGGATCTATACAACAAAAGCTTATATATGAAGACTATAAGCCTAATATAATTGTTTTGAAATGCATTCATTTGGTAATCACTACTGCAAATGGAAAATGGACATACCTGAGCATGGGAGCATAGAAAGAATAGAAAAAGGCAATTGCATTGATAGCAAATCTACATGATATTTGGCAGTAATACTTGAATATATGACAATTTATTGATCTGATGTCTTGTGTAAGGTGTTTGTTTACTTCTTAAATATTTTGAACTGTGTTATGAATAATGTAATATATATAATTTCTATATAAACAGTACACTGTTATGAGTTAGTTAAATTGATTGTTAAACTTATTTACTGCTTTTGTTTTTATCATTTTTGTTTTGAAAATTATAAAAAAATAGTTATAAACAACATTAAACATGTTTTTAATTACCATCTTTAACGCAAATTATTACTTTATTGATTTGGTGATCAAAGTTTTTAATATTTTTCATGGTATTAGGTATCAGGTTTGATTGTCTTTTTTATAAACATATGTTATATTTCGCTAAATCAAAATTTGCATGGTGAAATTCTAGGTTTTACACTATATCTAGGACACATAGAAACCCACTTTGTAGTTGTTGTTGAGCAATAAGAACTTGCTTCTAAAACAAGAGAAATTATAGTAAATGAATAAATGCTGTATTTCTAGTGAAATAAAGGATGCAAACACACTTTCTTCTTGGTTGAGGAGTCATACTCTAGAGGAGCAACGGTTGCAGATCAAGCCAATGAAAAACGGTTGCAGATCAAGCCAATGAAAATGTGGGTGTAATACCCTAGTTTTGACTCTTGGGATTATATTTATGTAAATTGTAAAGGTGTGTATATAATGATGAGAGTCAAGGTATGTAAACTTAAATAAATGATCTTTTGTGTAAATGATGTAGGTATGTTTGTTTGTATTCTTAGTGTAGAGTTTGAGGTCAAAGCTTTACTAGTGCATGTACTTGTTGTAAATATACTTATATTTGAGTTTTGGGATTATATTTATGTAAATTGTAAAGGTGTGTATATAATGATGAGAGTCAAGCTATGTGAACTTAAATAAATGATCTTTTGTGTAAATGATGTATGTATGTTTGTTTGCATTCTTAGTGTAGAGTTTGAGGTCAAAGCTTCACTAGTGCATGTACTTGTTGTAAATATACTTATATAGATTGTGGTAGGCTTGCCATGGTAGACTCAAAGTTATTTAGATACTAATGTTGTAATATAATATATAATAGTCCAAAAGGGCCAAAGAGAACACAAGAGGGGATATGGTTCTATTAGAGGGGAAGAAGAAATGGGATGTAGTGTGAAAATATTCCTCCATGTGTTGGCATGAGGAATCATCTATTTTCTAGCATATGTCTTAAATGTTTCTAATCCAATTTATTTGACTTAATCAATGATGAATGCATACAAGATATTAGTGAAGAAGTCTACCTCACATAGTTTTGCAAGCATGGGCAAAGTATAAACGATCTGGGGAAGTGTGAGGACCACTTCATTTTTCGACCTCATCTCAGATCATTTTTTTAGGTTATTAGAATTCTCATTCATATGTCTATTCTCTCTAGTTTCAATGTTTCCTTTCAACAATGTAAACTTTGAAACGGGAACTATAAATTCAAAACGAGAACTTTGCCCAAAAATCCCCAAAAAAACATGAAAAACAGTGTTAAAAACAAAAAGCATGTATACTAGAATGATGGTTTTTTTAAGGATCAATTTTGAACATATTTGTGTATACTAGAATGATGTTTTTTTTTTTTTTAAGGGTCAATTTCGAACATGTTTTAAAAATGACAGTGATAATGAATTTTTATGCAAAAATTGTGCAAAAAACAACTTGAAAATGAAAAGTGCTAATAATGGAATGATGGATTTTTTTTAGGGTCAATTCTCAACATTTAAAAAAATACCAGTAAAACCGAATTTTTTATGTGCAAAAATTGTGCAAAAAAACCCCTCAAAACGAACATTGATGCTGGAATAGCATATTTTTATTTTTTTTGGTAAATTTTCAACATTTTTAAATAATGGTGTAAAAGATTTTGTTAGAACTCTGAAAAACATTAAAATTTCAAAAAAATAATGAAAACATAAAATTAAAAATAAAAATGAAAATAAAAACAATGAAAAAACACCAAAAGTAAAAACAAAATAAATAAAATATAATAAAGAAGTCGATCAAAATGTGAAAAAAAAACAGCCCTATAAAATCTAAAGAATTAAAATTTAAAATTAAAACGAAATAATAATAGGAAAAATATTTTTCAAAAAAATAACATTTTTTTATTGTGCCAAACCCATAAAAATGGAAATAATAAATAAATAAGTATATTTATAAATTAAGTAAAAATAGGAAATTTATTAAAAAGCATAAGAAAACTAAAAAAATAAAATAGCTGATCGTTTAAAAAAAAGTGGGAAAAAAAAAAAAAAAAAAATTAAAAACTACAAATTAAGATTAAAACATTTTCAAAAACCCTAAAAAAACAAAAATATGTTGAAATTAAAATAAAATTAAAACTCTAAAACATTAAAATTACAACAAAAACAAAAAACAAAAAAAACAAACAACATATTTTCCAATATAAAATAATAAAAAAAATTTAATATATATATCATGATTAAAAAAAACAAACATTTCAATTTTAAAATTGGATTTATAATTGATTAAAAGTTTGTTTAAAATTATAATAAAATTAAAAAGCTAATTATTTTTGATATTTTTAAAATAACCATTTAAATATTATATATATATATATTTAAATTATATATATACATTATATATATATTATTATTATATATATATTTAACAAATGTATTTTTTTATTTAAAAAAACATTTATCGGCACTGTGCCCCAAGCGGTCAGGCGGTGGCTATTTCATTCCGAAAATCGAATAGTCACTTCCCGACCACCCCCACGGGCAATGGGACGGCAGCTATCCGATTTTTGGAATTTGATAACTACCACTCAGCCACCTGTGGGGGTGGCCGAGTGGTGGTTATCTGATTCTCAGAATCGGATAGCCACTGCTCGACCGCTTGTGGGGGCAGCCGAGTGATGGTTATCCGTTCTCAGAATCGAATATCCACCTTAAGGGCAGTTAAGGGGTGGTTATCCGATTCTAAGAATCAAATAGCCATCGCCCAACTGCCTGTGGGGGTGGCTATCCGATTCTTGGAATCGAATAGCCATCGCCCAGATGCCCATAGGGGTGGCTATCCAATTCTCGGAATCGAATAACCATCGCCCGATTGCCCATGCGAGTTGCTATCCGATTCTTGGAATCGGATAGCCGCTATTTGATTCTCAGAATCAGATGGCCACTGCTCGACCGTTCGTGGGGGTGGCTGGGCGGTGGCTAACCGATTCTCAGAATCAGATATCCACCTGCACGGGCAGTCGGGCGGTGGTTATCCGTTTCTAAGAATCGGATAGCTACTGCTTGACGGCCCATGGGGGCGAGAATCAAATAGCCATCGCTCGGCTGCGCGCGGGGGCATGGCCCTGGGTGGCGGAGTTGCATGCATATATATTTTTTAAAGTTTTAATCGTAAATATATGTTTTTTAAAGTTTTAATATGTTTTTTTAAAAATTGAAATATATGGTTTTTTGGTTTTTATATATATATAATAATTTTATGTTTTTTTTTTTTAATATCTAATATATATTTTAAATTAATGTTTTTGTTGAGTTTTTTGTTTTTTTTAGGTTTTCTTTTTATGTTTTTATCTTGATTTTAAAGTTTTTTAATTTATTGGCTCTTTCGTTTTTTTATTTTTTCTTATTTTTTTTTTAATCTGTTTTTTTTAATGCTTTTTAAATTTTTTCTATTTTAGTTACTTAAATTTTTATTTTTATTATTATTTATTTATTGCTAATTTTTTTTTATGGTTCTACTTCACACAACATATACATTTTTATGTTTTTTTTTTTGTCTTTTTGCCCCTTTTTTTTTTAATAAAAAATGTAACATAAAAAATTTAAAGTGTCAAAATTTGTTAAATTTAGAAAATAATTATTTACATTTCATACATTAGGAAATTGAAATTCAAAAAATAGGTATTTTAAAAAAAGGGTCTGATGCAAAATCACCACTTTTTTAAATCAGCATGCAAATTACTAACATTCTAAAACGTAATGTACATAAAAAAAAATTTAAAGTGCCAAAAACTATGCTTTAAAATAAATGTGTGTTATGCATCTCCCCTTTTCAAAATCGGGTCACTCTTTTGCTATCTCTACGAAACGGGTAATAATATCAGTTCCTGTTTCAAAGTTTACATTGTTTTTCTCATTTGTTATACATTAACCAAATCTAAAAATAATAAAAAATCAACATTATGAAAAAGGAAAGTGTAGATATAAGTGATCATATATATTGATAAGCTAGGAAGCCTTCACCCACTTATTGCTACTCATTTGCTACTTGAGAGCCAAGATTTGTTCTTCTAGTTTATTCATGGAAACCATTTAACAAATTGGACTCTTTCTTCTACATTAAAGATAATAGAAGGGAAGAATATCCCCAAATGACCATTGAACAAAGAAAAGGAAGCTCTTCCTTGTGTTGTATAGAGTAGTGGAAGAGAGTGACATGGTGGTTTGATGGTTGGACAAGATGATTGGAGTGCTTTGTAGTGACAAGTTGGTGGAGCCATGAGAGCAAATGGATTGGTTTGAGTGAATTGTAATCTAATAGCCTCATTTCTTTTCTTTTATGGTCTCGTAGACTAGCTTGTGAGTGGCATCTACATTAGATACCTATAGTTCGGTGGAAAATCGTTCATACACAACCAATTGCTTGGAATATTCTTGGATTAAAGATAGGTTTTTGATCTTTTATTTATAATTTGTAATTGCATGTTATTTACTCTTTATGGAAATATATGTATTTTCTTAATTTTTCCGCAACGCTTCAGCTACAGATCTATGTCTAAGATCATGATCATAAACACTCTGAAGTACCTCAACACTAACACTTTGCATAGCGGAAAACATATAGCATTGAATCAACCCAGTGCACAAGACAATTTTTAACCCATAACTTGCTATATTATAGATCTTTAATACAACAATCTTATGGTTCTCATACCATGGATCATGGCCCTTACATACAACTCTAATACAAGTCGCAACTAGGGCTTGGTGTCAACAACTATGATCACCAATCTTTCCCTAAATAAAATACACTTGAAATACTTGCTAAGGGAGCACTCTACTCAACACTTTCAGTGCACATACCTTGAACACATTCGACATGTACGTTTCCTCCTCTTTTGTTGATCATTGCAATGCTTGCATCTCTAGCCACACAATTTGCCACTATTGGCTCCCATGATTGTTGAAAGATGATTGAACATAGGCTCATAGATCTTCCCACTAACAATCAATTCTCTTACGACCTTTGTTAAGCTGTCCTCTTATCACCGGTTTGCCCACATGGAACCCACTAAATTAGAGCACACCACTCTACCTCCTAACAACCCATTAGCTCCTTCAATGAACATTGCACATGAAATCTTTATGTTGTCAACTTGTCAATGTCCATTAGGGAATTTTTGAGGTCTAAAATGGGCCTCCTAAGGAAATTATAAAATAATAGTGGAAATAATAAAATAAGATTTGTATCATCAAATTTTGAGGAAAAAAAAAACAACAAAAAACAAAAACAAAAAAACCTCATATTTTCAACTTATTTCTCTATGGATTTACTCAAATTTTGAATGGAAACACTCGTTGGATGCAAAATTTGATTCCTCATCCAAGGAGTACTCATGTTGCATATTTTCAATGGACCTTACTACACGAAAAATGAGAAATACATGAAAAATGTGATTGCAATCACATTTTTTCATGTATTTCTCATTTTTTGTATAGTAAGTTCCATCAAAAGTATGCAACATAGGTACTTTTTGGATGAAAAATTGCGTTTTTTCATGTATTTCTCATTTTTTGTGTAGTAGGGTCCATCAAAAGTTTGCAACATTGGTACTCCTTGGATGAGGAATTAAATTTCGCATCCGAGTACTCCCGCTCAAAATTTGAGTAAAACCTTAGGGAGATAAGTTGAAAATACGAGTTAAAAAAATAGTTTTATTATTTTTTAATCTTTTTACGTTTTTACTCTAAAAATGGTGAATCATCCCCCATGGTTGACATCATCATCTTGAATCCTATTGGTTCTTATAAAGTTTATTTCGGTTGTACATTTTTCTTAGGAGACCTATTTTAGACCTCTAAATTCCCCTAATGCTAATTGCTCTAGAATGCGACTCCTAGGGCACACCAGATCTACCTTCACACAATTCATTAATTGACTAATCTAGGGCTCTAAACACAACCCACTTACAATTCCTTTACATCACAACATACAACTGATCTAGGGCACTAAATAAATAACCTAATAGTGATTTGGCGCCTCCAATATCACTGTTCTTAGGAAACCAACAAACTATTGTTCATCACCTATGAACAGACCTCCACATAAGCTAATCTTGCTTTCCTTCTTCACTTTAGGGCAGACCATAACTCTTGTCTAAACTATAATCTTCTTGTTCACAAAGAACTCAGGTTTCAACCCCCTTTAAGTTTAGTTTTCCCATAATAAACTTCTATGCACATATATGAAGAATGCAACCCAAACATAGGAATAAACGTCCTCTATCAGGGTCTTAACCCTTGCTTTTGTGCACAAGAACTAGGGTAAATACACTAGGTCTTAGAGCTAATATTGGATGGCTAACCTGCAAAGAAGAAGCTGTGAACTAGGGCATACAACCAACTATCCTAAACCCTTAGGAACAACCCTTCCATCTCCTAGCAATTGTCACATAAGAAACAAGCCTTTTACCTTTTCAACACAACTCCTCTTGTAGTCTTGAAGA
This sequence comes from Pinus taeda, assembly GCA_000404065.3. NCBI lineage: Eukaryota > Viridiplantae > Streptophyta > Pinopsida > Pinales > Pinaceae > Pinus > Pinus taeda. The sequence continues at coordinate 855 of APFE030925600.1, read as the reverse complement.
TCATGGATATGAGCACCATTTACTGAGGTATCCAAACCCCTCTTAGGGCATTTGAACCACCCATACAACTACCCTAAATTCAACCTCCAAACCTCTCCAAAACCTGCAACATCCTCTTCTTTCAAACCCTTATCTTTTCCGCTGGTCCTTAAGGGCACACGACCCTCTTTCCAACAACAGACTTGGCCTTATGGCCCTCTGATACATGCTTTATAGGCATCTCGACCCTCTCCTTAATAACATGACAAATATGGCATAAATCACAAAGAATTTATGCTCCATGTGTAACAAAGTTACTGATGCGACCCTCTTTCCAGCAATAGACTTGGCCTTATGGCCTTCTAATACATGCTTCATAGGCGTCTTGGCCCTCTCCTTAATAACATGACAAATATGACATAAATCACAAAGAATTTATGCTCCAATGTGTACCAAAGCTACTAATCAAACGAGAACTATTACCTCAAAGCGAGAACCCTAACAAAAAAATCCCAAAAAAACATGAAAAAACACCTTGAAAATAAAAAGTGTTGATGCTGGAATAACAATTATTTATTTTTCAACATTTTTTAAAAATTGAAGTAAAAGTCAATTTTTTTTGTGCAAAAAAAATTCTGAAGACACGAAGTGTTGATGCTGGAATAACTTCCCCTTTTTTTTTTTTGGTGTAATGCCAGGGTAAATTCTCAATATCTTTTAATAATGATGTTAAAGATAAAATATCATGACTCTGAAAAACCTTAAAATTCCAAGGATTTTCAAGCGTAATATTAAAGATAACATGTCACCTATATAAAAGACATTAAAATTCGAACAATTTTCAACCATGGTATTAATATTCTTTTAAAAATTTAT